>JBBPBX010026818.1:0-18989 GCA_038048925.1 Garcialebias charrua | reverse complement strand
CCTGCTCGGTCCGGTGAGAACAGTCACAGCGTCCCCACGGGGGCGGGTCTCGTCACCGCTCACTCTTCCCACCGTTCATCTGACCAGATGGAGAGGGACTAGCACACAGGTCAGTCAACAGAACAATATTCTGTCTTTCCAGCAGAGGTCACCTTAGGAGAGCCTTCAGGGGTGATAAATGTTCCTGTCACTTCACCTTCATTTAGAAACGCTCCTTTGTCTCATTCTAACTCACACCAAATTCAGCCCAGTGAACTTATCCAAATAAACCGGACTTTAGGAAATCTAATCACCTCTGCTAAAAATAACCCGGACTGTTTTGATTTTGTGCTTTCCCTTGCTGAAAAGTTTATGTTGTCTCAACCCGATCTGACCCAGCTTCCAGAATATGAACAGTTTTTAATTGAAATAAGGACTCTAAAATCATCCGGCCCTGAACATACAGTAGCAACACGCCCTGAACCGGCTGGCTCTCCAGCGCTTGTATCGTCCTGCTTTGAAGGGGTCCTAGATGACGCCCCTCACTTCTCCGGTGCTATGGAAGGACCTGAACCAAGAGAGGGTTCCCGATCTGGTCCTGGACCGCGCAATTGCTGCCGTGGCAGAGGTTGAATGCAGAGAGGACCTACCAGCTCTTTGGCTGATGCAGACTCTACGCCCAGCTTTTTGGCTGCTGCAGACTCTACGCCTGGCTCTTCGGCTACTGCGGACTCGACGCCCGGCTCTTTGGTTGCTACGGACTCGACGCCCGGCTCTTCGGCTGCTACGGACTCGACGCCCGGCTCTTCGGCTTCTGCAGACTCAACTCCCAACTCTTCAGCTGCTGCAGACTCGACGCCCGGTTCTTCGGCTGCTGCAGACTCGACACCCGGCTCTTCGGCTGCTGCAGACTCCTCGCCCGGTCCGTCGGCTACAGACTCCTTGCCCGACCCGTCGGCTGCAGACTCTTCACCGGCCCGTCGGCTACAGACTCCTCGCCCGGCCCGTCAGTTGCAGACTCCTCACCCGGCCCGTCGGCTACAGACTCCTCGCCCGGCCCATCGGCTACAGACTCCTCCCCGGACCGTCGGCTGCAGACTCCTCGCCCGGCCCGTCGGCTGCAGTCTCCTCGCCCGATTCTTCATCTCCTGATTCTTCGTCTCCTGATTCTTCGTCTCCTGATTCTTCAGCTCCTGATTCTTCGGCTCCTGATTCTTTGGCTCCTGATACTTCGGCTCCTGATCCTGGTCCTTCGGCTCTTGGTCCTTCGACTTCTGGTCCTTCGGCTTCTGGTCCTTCGGCTTCTGGGTCTGACCCTGCCTCGACCGACGAAGACCCTACCTCGACCGACGAAGACCCTGCCTCGACCGACGAAGACGCCTCGATCTCTACAGAGGGTCCCAGCGCCGCAGACACCTCGTTGTCTACAGAGGGTCCTTACACCGCTGACGTCTCGACGTCTACAGAGGGTCCTTACACCACTGATGTCTCGACGTCTACAGAGGATCCTTGCACTGCTGATGTCTCAACGTCTACAGAGGGTCTTTGCACCGCTGACGTCTCGTCGTCTACAGAGGGTCTTCGCACCGCTGACGTCTCAACGTCTACAGAGGGTCTTCCCACCGCTGATGTCTCGACGTCTACAGAGGGTCTTCACACTGCTGATGTCTCGACATCTACAGAGGATCTTCGCATTGCTGATGTCTCAACGTCTGCAGAGGGTCTTCGCACCACAGACGTCTCAACGCCAGACGTCTCAACGCCAGACGTCTCAATGCCAGACGTCTCAACGCCAGTCTCCTCAACGCCAGACGTCTCAACGCCAGTCTCCTCAACGCCAGATGTCTCAACGCCAGACGTCTCAACGCCAGACGTCTCAACACCAGACGTCTCAATGCCAGACGTCTCAACGCTCGCCTCGATGCCTGACGACATCTCTACGCTCGCCTCGACGCCTGACAACGTCTCTACGCTCACCTCGACGCCTGACGACGTCTCTACGCTCGCCTCGACGCCTGACGACGTCTCTACGCTCGTCTCGACGTCTGACAACGTCTCTACGCTCGTCTCAATGCCTGACGACGTCTCTACGCTCGCCTCAATGCCTGACAACGTCTCTACGCTCACCTTGACGCCTGACGACATCTCTACGCTCGCCTCCTTGCCTGACGACGTCTCTACACTCGCCTCCTTGCCTGAAGACGTCTCTTCGCTTGCCTCCTTGCCTGAAGACGTCTTTTCGCTCGCCTCCTTACCTGAAGACGTCCCTTCGCTCGCTTCCTTGCCTGAAGACGTCTCTTCGGTCGCCTCCTTGCCTAAAGACGTCTCTTCGCTCGCGTCCTTGCCTGAAGACGTCTCTTTGCTTGCCTCCTTGCCTGAAGACGTCTCTTCGCTCGCCTTATCATCTGACGTCTCAACGCCTTCTGAAGACTCTGCGTTCGTCTCGACGCCTTCTGAAGACTGCTTTCGTCTCGACGCCTTCTGAAGACTCTGCGTTCGTCTCGACGCCTTCTGAAGACTGCGTTCGTCTCGACGCCTTCTGAAGACTCTACGTTCGTCTCGACGCCTTCTGAAGACTCTGCGTTCGTCTCGACGCCTTCTGAAGACTCTACGCTCGCTAAGGACTCAACGCTCTTTTCGACGCCTTCAGACGTCGCAACGCTCGACTCATCGCCGCCCGCTGTCTCGCCGTCTGCAGTTCGACCGCATGCTGACTGGACTCCTACAGACCGCCGGCATGCTAACTCGACTCCCGGCCACCCCCCTGAGGCTGCTCGTCCTCTGGCCTCTGATGGACTGCCTCCTGGTCGGCACCCTGAGGCTGCTTGTGGTGATGGACGGCCTCCTGGCCGCCCCCCTGAGACTGCTCGTCGTGCGGCCTCTAATGGGCGGTCTCCCGGCTGCCCGCCTGACCGGTCATTGCCTGATGTCGGTCTCCTGGTCACCCTCTTTGGTTGTTTGGCGTTGTCTTAGGTTTGAGCTTTGTGTTTAGCTTTCACAGTTTTGGGTTGGGTCTTTGTGTTTAGTTGCCGTGGTTTTTAGGTTTGGTCTTTGTGTTTGCCTCCCAGGTCTCTTCCTATCGGTTTGTGGTTTCGGATCCTTGTGTTGTCCTTGTGTCCCTTGTCTTCCTCGCGCCCTCCTTCCTTGCAGTTTCCTCCTTCCACCCGCCCTGTATTTTTGGGGGTGTTTTTTCTTGGGGACACCTGGGGATGTCTTTGAGGGGGAGTACTGTAAGGATGGCTCCATCCTGTTGGTCTTGTCTGTTCTCTTTGTGCTGTTTTTCTGTTAGTCAGTTCCTGGTCTGTTTTATTAGTTTTCCTAGTTTAGTCTCCTTGTTTATTTACTCTTAGTTTAACCTCCAGTTCTGTCATCCTAGTTTACTTTTCATGTTTCAGTCTCCATGTTTATTTGCTCTTAGTTTAACCTCTTAGTTTACTTTTCATGTTTCAGGTTTAGTTTCCCAGTCTTGCTCTGTCTCTAGTTAATTGCCTCTAGTTAATTGTCCCCAGGTGTTTGTGATTTTGTCTCGTCTTGTCTGTGAGTATAAAAGCCCAGTTCTGTATCTCAGTCATTGCAGCCACATCGTCTGGTATCCCTTGTGTTCTCTCGTCTCTGGTTCATGTAAGTGTTTTTGTTGCCATGACAGCTATTTGTTTATTATTATTAAAGTGATTATTTTTATAACTTCCTGGCCTCTGAGAATGTCTGTCTGCACCACTGGGTTTTAATCTTGCTCTGAGTAAATCCTGACAGATTCAAAAAAAACTTTGCAATGTTATGCAGTAAGAATTTCTTGTTTTCTCAATGGTTTGCCATCTGATTTTGCCAAGTATAATTTCATCATTGTATGAATTAAATATACGTTGTTGGTTTAATTATCTCAAGTATAATTTCACTGTTGTATCAATTAAATATACGTTGTTGGTTTAATTCTCTCAAGTATAATTTCATCGTTGTACCAATTAAATATATGTTGTTGGTAGGGATGCAATGATCCACATTTCTTACATCCAATCCGATCCGATTCCCAATTCTGAGTATCGACCGATATTTTTCCGATCCGATATCTACGTTCAGATATATGAGGCTGTAATAATTAAGTTCTTGAATGGAGAGCACGTGTGTTGCACGAAACTCTGTGACTTCTGTCTTAACATTGTGTGAGGTAAACCCAGAGAAGACACTCTGAGCCTCACTACAGTACAGGTAGTCCTCGATTTACGAGCGCTCTGATCTACGAGGTTCCAGACTTACGAGCTGGCGAATTATTGGAAAAAACGCAAAAAATACTGAGTTTTCCTGTGTTTTTTCACCACAGTTCGTTAGCTAAACATGTGGACACACGTTTCCGATCATTTTTATGCACTCATAAGCAGTTTTTCGATGAAAAACGAGTGTTTGTAGTCGCGCTAGCAAAACCGTTCCAATTTACGAGCGAATTTCCGGACTTACGAGAAGCGTGGCGGCCGTTCCAAATTACGAGATTTCCGGTTTACGAGCGCCTCGTTGTAACGGATCTCGCTCGTAAATCGGGGACTACCTGTAAACCACAAACTAATGGCAAACAAGTGGCAGGTCTCTACCACAGACATCCTTCTGACTCATGGTGCAGCCCGGAATACTAGTCTAAAATACTGCTAATTATTATGGGAAATCAACACAGTCCCCATTTTTTTGTTTTATTTTTGATTGTGGCACTAGGAGTTGTAATTCTTGTTGAATTTGATCAACAGATACAGATTTAAACTATAATTGAACACTAATATACCGCTAAGCATTCTGGGAAATCCCGGTTTTTAGTTTCGTTTTTGATTGTGGCACTGAGTTGTAATTCTTGTTGGTTTTGATCAACAGATACAGATTTACTGTACATTGAATTTACATTTATGAAGGAAAATACACACGCTTAGATGATCTATGTGGTAATCTCAGTCTGAACAAATATGCACCTGCTATATAATCAATAAATAGGTGTTCTATAATCAAAGTATGTCCAGCTGTTTTACAAATGTTTATGCCATTACGTGTTTCACAAATGCTTATGCAATTAACAAAGGTTTATGCAATTAAACAACTTAGAATGCACATTTTGAGATCCAGCAAATAAAGGGTTAACATGCTTGGGAGAGAGGCACTTTTGGCTTTGCTCTGGGACTCACAGACTTTCAGAACATACACTCGACTACAGTCACTTACAAAACAAACACACACACAATTGAGAACTGGCATTAATTCACATTAGAGATAGAAGACACTAAACACATGAGAATAATACACTAACACATGAGTCTGATACCTTAAAAAACCTCTCAGACATGCAGAACAAAAGAGCTGGGTGAGGGACTTCTGACATAAATCTCCAAGGCCATAAACAGGGAGCTGCAGAGACTCGGTATCAGGCCGTGAGCCAATCAGAGACCAGAAAAAGCCAAAGGCTGCAGGATATACTCCCAAAAGAGCAAGAGAGCGTCAGCATTCTTTTGACCAGCTCGGCGCAACAGGTCTGGGTAACAAATGCTCACATTTCCTTGTGCACAAGAAATTGTTAAGAATGCTCAAATTCTGTTTAACTTGTTAAACCTGTGTCTTAATCAATAAATCCTATTTTTTTAAGAGCCGCCTGGTCATTTCAGAACACGTCTTTAACTGAAATTCCTTCAGTTTTGGTGACGACCCGACGTGATGGCTCAGGCGGACTTCTGAAAAAGACGAGGAGCTTCGTGGACCGAGGAGTGCAGGGGCCCAAAAAACAACAACAAGAAGGTGAGTTGCCACCGTATTTAATACACAACAACGATTTGACCCAGAAACCAAATTTACTGCACTTTCAGGTCTCACGATTCTCTCGTGATAAAGAGAGCTTGAGAACGGTAAATAAAACTATTAATTTAGTTTATAAGAGGTTTTCCTCAGACACAGGTTTCAGCTTAAACAGAAGCGCGCAGGCTCGGTTCGGGATCAAGGGGGGGGGGCGAAGGCCGCTCCCCGCCTGGTGCGGCCGAGGAGCACACGTTCGTTTAAATAAATCACGGGTCAAGCGAACGTCGAAGTTTTTATTACTTACTGTTTGAGGATAAGCGTTTCCATTCAAGCTGTGAGTAGCCGCTGCCGACGGGCTTGTTTCACTCCAGCTGACTCGTGCTGGTAGTGGGTAGTCCGGTCCAGGTGTCTTGTTTCACGGTCTTGTTTGGAAAGCGCTTCCGGTGCGTTTGATCAGCTGAGTAGCCGGCAGAGGTCGTTCGACTTGTTTCGCGTCCGCAAACGCGAGTAGAAGAGCGACTGGCCGCTTGTTTCGGGGGTCATACGTATAACCGAAGTCTGACGGCGAATAGAGGTCGTCAGAAGTTCACGACGAGGTGAACACTTCCAGTGGGCCTTGCGTTAACCTTGCGGAGTTAACGCAGTGGAATCGCCCTGGAAGCGAGGTCTGTAAAAAGAGAGAAAAAGCAACCCCAGAAGAGGTTGAGGAGAAAAAGCAACCCAGAGAGGGTGCCTATGGAAGCATATTAATGCCACTTCGGAAAAAAAATATTTTGCGTCGCATTGCTTCCAGATTAAGTGTAAATCGTGGTTTTAGGGCCTGAGATCTCAATTAGATTTAAATTAGGTGTTTTAGATGTTTTTAAATGTTTGTTTTGTTACATGTTTGTGTCGACTCAGGAGTGTGGGGTTTAAAGAAAAAAAAAAGAACGGATCTTTGAATGACTGAGTGGTAAATGTGTGGTGCTGCCATAATTTTTTTTTTTTCGCTAGGGGGAGCTGTTGATTAACATAGTGAGAAGCCTGAAGGCAGAGGTGTTCCCTCAGATTCTTTCAGACTTTTTTACTGTGTTCTTTCAAGAGAACTCAGCGCATGGGAGAAACGTGTGAAAATAAAGCTTTTGAGTGAATGTTTGAAAAGACGAGTATGGCGCACATTAAGCAGAGAGGGGACCAACAACAGGAACCTTTACCGGATCAAACGATAAGGGTTCAGGCGGCCATTAAGATAATGCATGGGGAGAACTCTCCAAAGTCCAGACAGCTGGACACGTTGCTCCTACAAATTGTGAGGTCTTCAGAAACGTCAACAGAAAACGTTACCCACTTAGTTTGGGCGAAAGTGAAGGAACAGCAGAAGCAATTAGAATGCATACAAGCGAATCAAACAATTTGTACATCATTTTGGGAGCGTTCTAAACTTAATAAAAATCACCAACAGCAAAAACATTTCGTCGAGGTGTACACACAGCTCGCTTCGTTAGCTCAGAGCGTTCAGAATGTTGGAGAGACAGAAAGTGCTGCCACATCAGATGAGAAGATGACACCGCCTCCATATCCTGTCAGTCCCACCGCGCCTCCGGCCCCTCAGGCTGCTCCGCCTGCCGGTCAGTTTCCCATGTTTCCTAGAAGGAGAGGTCAGAGAAGAGTCGAGGAGGAGGAGAGTGAGGATGAGGAGCAGGCCCGAGCGGGGGGCAGCATGGAGGATCGGATGCGGAGACAAAGGGTAGAATATTTACGTAGTGACGTAGATAAGAGGTTCAGTTGGGATGGTGAGCAAAGAGAAAGGGAGTGGCCAGGTTCACTGACCCCTCGCCCACGAGACTATGAGAGAGAGGAAGAAAAGCGAGCTGCAAGACGTTACGAGGAAGAGACAGGGAGGGGGTGCTACGGCCCCCCCGAAGGGAGGAAGGCAAAGACAGAGAGGGATGAGGTGACCCAGAAAGTGAAAAGCAAGTGGATGAAGGAGCAAACAGGAAGTTGAGACAGAAAAGTACACAAGGAAGTTGAGAAAGAGACAGGAATCAGGACGTAGAGACAGAAGACAGGAGGTAGGAGATGGCGGGAGCCAGTTCAGGCCCCAAGAGGAGAGAAGGGGGGCCACAGAGAGGGGTTGTGGAAGTATCAGAGAGAAGATGAGGAAGGTGAGGCGAGATTAAACAAATATCTTGAAATCAGTCACAGAGAAAAAACTTATTTTGGAAATTTTAAGAGGTCAGCAATTCACCAATTAGGCAAACACGAGAGTTCTAGAGAGAAGTGAGACAGTTTCGGGTTGAGATTCAGTGAACTTTAAAGTGGATATAAATTTAATTTTTTTTCTGCTTTTGGACTTTAGATTAGAGGTGAACAACCCGTTGTGCAGACCAGACCCTGCGAGATGTGTTTTGGTTGGAGACGAATGCCGAATAAAACAAATATAGCTTTTGAATTTTGGTTTAATAATATAAGGGCGTTAGATTAATTTGTTTTTCTTTCACAGCCTAACAGCACAAAGCTGGGGGGAAACGGAGCAACAGACAGGCAGATCTCTTTATTATCACACACATAAGGTGATTTGCCATGAGCTAGAATTCAACTAAAATACATATGATATTCTTACGTTNTGGTCTGTTTGTTAAGAAGTCTAGTACCCAGTTACAGATGGAGGGGCTTAGTCCAAGTGTGGATAGTTTGTCTATCAGAGTTTGGGGGATCATGGTGTTGAAGGCAGATGTGAAGTCCACAAAGAGCAGACGCACGTATGAGTCCTTCTGATCCAGGTGGGTGAGAGCAGTGTGGACCACAGAGGAGATGGCGTCCTCTGTTGATCGGTTCTCGCGGTATGCATATTGAGAGATATTGTTTTAAAATTGAGTGTGGTTGTAGTTGTAAGTCGTTCACAAAACATCCTCCAAGTGCTACATCTTTGCTCAGAGCTTCAACATTAACTATTGGAGTCAACTTTGTCTGTCTGTTAGCAAAGTATTGTATGTACCTTCTGAAGGATATTAATGACACTTTATTAAATTTAGTATAATGTTCGTCTATGAGCAGCACGGTGGCGCAACTGGTAGAGCTGCTGCCTCTCAGTGAGCAGACCTCCGGTTCAAATCCCAGTCTGGGTCGAGTTCACATGTTCTCTCTATGCATGCGTGGGTGTTCTCCGAGTACTCCAGCTTCCTTCCACATACAAAAAACATGCATGTTAGACTGATTGGTAACTCTAAATTGTCCCTAGGTTTGCGTGAGAGAGTGAATGGTTGTTTGTCTCATTTGTCTCTATGTGTCCCTGTGATGGACTGGAGACCTGTTCAGTGTGTCCCCTGCCCCTCGCACATTGATTGCTGGGCATGGGCACCGGCGACCCACGTGACCCAAAATGGAAGAATTGGGTAAAAGATCATGGATGGATGTTCGTCTACAAGGGATGAACTGCTTTAGTCAGTCTAATTTCAGACGGCCACCACAGCTACCATAGCTGACACAAAAAAGCTCTAACTCAGTCAATTTTACAGATATTGTGTTAAAATGTGACATTGCTGAAAGTTCCATTTGAGTGCAAAATCACTCCATATTGCACGAGGTTAAGAATAATTTCAATTTCAAGGTTTGGCAGAAAATGGTTACAACTCAAGCATTTCTTAACATCAGATGACCTCAGTCTAAAAGTCTGGCATCAAAGGTAGCAATTCTTTACGGAAAGCTGGGCTTTAATTTTTAAACCGTTTTCAATGTAATACAGTACCATAAATAAATAAAAACTCCTCAAGAAAGTCAGAAAATCAGAACTTAGTCATCACATTAATTTATTATATTTTGGACATATGTGGGACAAAATGATGTATCTGCAAACACTAGATTGAGGTATGTGAATTTAAATCGATATTTCTGTTTGAATTTCACATCTAATTAAAAACAGGATGGACTTTCTTACTTTTTAACTTTTTACTGATACATTTCAACTGCTAAGGGTTCCTAAAAGCAAGCTGTAAACACACTTCTCTTTTATAAAGACAAAATGACGAAGTAGTCAGTGAACAGAGAAACATTAATATTCAGATGGTGTGTTTTTAATAACCTGGGAAATGTACCAACCATGTTCACCCTGCTGTTTTTGGATTGTTCTAAAACTCAACAAACCGTAAGGGGAGATTGATTGCCTCTGTAGATGTTTAATACTTCATTATCTTCATCAGCTAGCTCCCAATGTAATTTATCCATTAGATCTGAGCAGAGTGAAAACTTTTAAAATAAAAATAAAAATGTTGAAAAACAACTAAAACCTGCAGACTGTGGGCAGCACAGGCACAATAATTAGCTTCACGTTGGTGTAATTTAAATTTAGACTTGGTGTAGTTACAAAACTCAATGTATTGTATACTATCATCACTGTGTCACCGTTTCAAGTCCAGTTCAAGCTTCAGAAAAGTGTCTTTGGCAAGCAGGTGACAGTATATCTTATAGAAATAAGAATACATTTTCCTGTCAAAACTAAGTGGATCATTGTCAGTCATCATATCTTGTAAATGACATGTTTTTCTCAGTCTGATTTAATCTTGTGAAGAACTCACTGGCACTCGTGAGATGTCTAAAGTTGCACTAAGTGAACAAAGGCGTCTGCTTGTTTGTGTTGTCCCTGCCTAAACTGATTAACGTCTGTGTTGCTATTGACTATCTGATCTGACCATGTGGTTCTGTAGTTATGGGGACAGCTTAGCTCAGGCTGCTCCGTCTTCACCTGACCCCAGACAGCTTTTAAATAGAAACGGAAGAGCCAAGAGCCCCTGGGTGCATAAGGCGCAGGATGTTTTCCAATAACAGCTTAAGGCTGAGGGAAACATTCTCTCCCCCATGTGGCTGCGTGATTCTATCACTTTTAACCGTCTGCCATCGGTGCTTCTCTCCATCACACTCTCTCTATTTCTTTAGAAACCCTGAGGAGTTTTGACCTGATTCTGGGCTGTTAGTATCTCCAGACCACTGGAGAAAATATGATGGGAAAATGAACCTCTGAGGTGATAACGTAAATATGAAGCATGATATTTCTGTGTAACTCACCTCATTCTCATTATGTGACGGCAAGTCAATCACTGCCAGTTGAATCACGGTCTCCCAGACTTTTGCATGTTGGCCACGTGCTGCTACTTTAAACTGGATCGGTTCAAGTAGGCTGGCAACCTCTTTCTGGGCAAAGATGGATCCATCCGTCCGCACACTGAAGGCAGGGTCACTACTCTGGAAAACCACGCCATCGTTCCCCACGCAGTCATCAAACTTCACTGTAAGCACAACGGTTGACACGAGTTTAGTTTTTCAGTTCAAACAATGCAGCAACAGCCAAGAAATGAAAAAGAAAGGCATGAGTGATTGCTGGCTGGGATGCAGTCAAAATTACTCAGAGTCATGCACACACAAACAGCTCACCTGCAGCATACATAACTCAATATGAGGTAGACAACAACATGAATACAAATGTGAGCGTATCAGTGCACGTAGTTTGACACACATGCATATTGCCATCAGGTTTGAACATCCCAAGGATTATTCCCGAGGACTGTTTTTCAGAGTTGCAAGCACAAGCAAAGTCCAAACAACCTCACATTCTGATTATGTATGAAAAACTGGAGTATAAACAAGTTTTATGAAAAAAAAAACATTTTAACCTCTATCCCCAATTCTAGTAACAGATAATCAATACAATGTTTTGGTCAAAAGTGAACAAAGTCACCATGAAAATAAAAAAAAATAAAAAATAAAAATTTATATGTATATGTATTTTTCACTGAGTGCTTCTCCATTAGCTACTTTCACAAAAATATGTGCAAATAAATCCTTTAAAGCAGTTGCACTACACAAACATGAGCCATCAGAGGGATATGTGTGCTCTACACAATTACAACTAAAAAGTTTAAACCGTGTCATCTGGACCAGTTTCTTTAAGTAATAAAAGTTTTGTCCTCCATCCAGAGGACTTCATCAGTCTACTACCTGCCAACTAGAAATATCCCACAGGTGCCTTCACTGCTGTGTTTCAAGCCAACCCCCTGTTGGAATCTCAAAAGTAGGCTTTGTCTTCAACAGAAAAGGCTCAAAAGTAGACTCAACAAAAAAGGTTAACCTTCTTTGTTGAGTCTACTTTTGAATCCTTGAACCACTTTGGCCTTGGTTGTCCTCAGGCTGTTTCTGTGAGTAGCAAGTTGGCCATCTGGCCTAAAACATTTGATTGTTTTTCATGATGATTGATTGTACTAAACAAACTTCATAGCTTCTCCATTCCGACCTCTTCCATCTTTCCCTCCCATCAGGTTAAGAATATGGGTGTTATCCTTGATAGCACCCTCTCCTTCTCCTCCCATGTCAATAATATCACTCGGTCAGCCTACTTTCATCTTCGAAATATTAATCGTCTCCGTCCTTCCCTCACTCCTCACTCCACTGCTGTTCTGGTTCACAGTCTAGTCACCTCTCGTTTGGATTATTGTAATTCTCTTCTTTTTGGCCTACCTCAGAAAACCCTCCATAAATTACAACTGGTTCAAAATTCAGCTGCCCATATCATTACACGGACCCCCTCAATCCATCACATCACACCTGTTTTACAACAGCTTCATTGGCTTCCACATCCCATATCGCATCAATTACAAAATACTCCTCCTTACATTCAAAGCTGTCCACAACCTTGCTCCTTCATACCTTTCAGACATTGTTCACATTGCTACACCTGCTCGTACCCTCAGATCCTCTTCTTCTATTCAGCTCATTGTTCCCATTGCCTGTCTTGTTACTATGGGGAGCAGAGCATTCAGCTGCTCTGCTCCCCAGCTCTGGAACTCACTCCCACCTGATATTCGCAACACAAATTCTTTGCCACATTTCAAAGTCAAACTCAAAACTCACCAGTTTAAAGTAGCCTATGCACTATGATAGCAACTGCATTGTCTTATTTTAATTCATTTTACTTGTTTTTACTGTGTACATAATATTGTGTCTGTTTTTATAATTGACAATGTAAGGTGACCTTGAGTGCCAAGAAAGGCACCTACAAAAAATGTATTATTATTATTATTATTATTGATTGTTTTGGATGGGTGTGTTTTGCACATGTTAAAAGCCTGCTTCTGAGATTCCAACAGGAGCTTGGCTTGAAACTAGGGATGAGGCCGATTCGATCCGGTATCGGTATCAGCCTCCAATACCAGCATAATTTACGTATCTGATTTTTCCGATCCAACCTGCAGAGTTTTCTGATCCATGATGCATGTCTGTGTCTGATGAAACTTCTCCTCATGTGATTCCCTGTCAGCCGTTCTGCACGTTGGCTTCAAACTTTGGAATGGATTTCCTGAATGGAGTCGTGTCTCATGAACCCAGAGTAACAAGACCCGCCTCACAATCAGGAAATCCATTTTATAGTTTGCAGCCAGCTACAACGTGAGGACTGAGTGAGCAGCCCTGTAGCTAACAGCTAGCCAACTTTTCATTGTAACATGTCCGCTGTGTGGAAGTATTTTACACTAGAAACACCACAAAGCAAGACAGCAACGTGCAATGTCTGCAGAGCCATAGCACCACATTAAACTGCGGTAAAGTTAGTTTTACGTTGGATATTCGAGCTTCGGGCTTCAGCGGTCTGTTCCTCTCGCTGGACCCAAAACAGGCAGCCCGACCCCGGCCAGCCGCATCCAATCTGCCCCGCTCAATCTGTCCGTCTTGGAGGATGGACAGGCTGAAAGCGGCTGACCGAAATCAGGCCGCCCGCCCCGGACTGAACAAGAAAAACACAGCTGAATCCACAGAGCTCGAATGTTTACCAAGAAGTTGCTTAACTTCATCGTAATTAATGATCAACAGCTATCAGCTGTAGAAAACAAAGGATTTTGCAGCTTGATACTTGCAGCCAAGATATAGTTTACCCTCCAGGAGATATTTATCAGTACAACAGTAGACAATCATAAAAAAGCATATTAATTAAAAATTACAAGAAAATTATATATATAAAAAAAGAAACAAAAACAGCTACATTATAAAACAATGTAAAATACTCAAAACAGGAACATGTCTATGTTGGTTTATGCCATGAACTTAGCAGATGCTTAAAGCCATTTAAAATTTTATTTAATTCATTTATTCATTATTTAAACGAGCCAAACTAAACAAAACAAATTAATCAAAAAGAAAACATTGAATGAAGAGTGCAGAAAGAAGAACAAAATTATTGTATCTCCCCCTTATTAAAAAAAAAAATATCACTTAAATTAATCCCTTTAATATCCACTTTAAAGCTAGGAATAAAATAAAATGTTCTGTGTTAGCAGAATTTAATTCTAACTTTGAAACTTATCCAACATTAATACAACTTACCTCAAGTTGCCTTTTTGGACATGCATGCATGTGTACACATTGTACTTGAGAGGAGATTATTACAGCCTCATATATAATCAATGACGATGATATCGGAACTGGATCAGTATCGGCCAATATGCAGATTTAAGTATCGGGATAGGATCAAAAAAAAAAAAGTGGATTGTGCATCCCTACTTGAAACACAGCAATGAAGGCTACTTATGGGACAGATCTGGATGGCAGGGGGACGAAATGTTTCTCACTTAAAGAAGCTGGTCCAGATGACACAATTTAAACTTTTTTGTTGTTATCTACCTGGATGATTGAGCTTACAACCCTTTTTCTACACAATTACATTTCTAAAATGTGCAAAAATTTAACAGATAGTTTTGCACAACTGTCACTGCAGGACCAAGAAAAAATATGCACAACTCGTTTAGAATTTGTAGAAATTGTTTAGTTTGGGTGGAAACCTCTATATTCTGATTAAATGTAACCATTGAATCAAAACATGTACCCTAAACACAAGCAAAAGGAAAACAAAGACATCAGTCCATGAAGCAAAATCGTTTGCACAAAAATTTTGTATTCAAGAAGCAATCAAATTGATCAAGCCATACTTGTAATTTTGATCTCATTAAAATCTACAACAAGATGATGAAAGGATGAGTTAGAGATGAGTGTAGCCCAGTGGCTTTTTGTCCTCATTTACTTCCTGTTTCGGGGCACATGCAGCCATCTAGCCCTCTCTCTTGGGGATTACAATGTCTAGACAACATATTGTAAGAAACACTAGGTTGAAGGCTGTAACTCACTTCTGTATCTGCTCTTTCTCTCCTCCCACACTTTGACAACAGTTGAAACAAGGTTCCCATTACAGAAAGTGACTGAGAGTAAATCCGTCTTTTTGTTCTGCTTGGTCTTAAATAAGCCTATGATCATGCCAGAACCTTCCATCTAAAGCCAGAGGTCTAGTCGGCCACTCAGAGCTCAGTCAGAGGGGACATCTATTCACTGATACTGTCTGTCGAGCCTGGCAGGTGCTGCACAAATATCCTTTTTTAGACAGTTACAGATGGGATAAGAGATGGATTACATTAACAAAAGAGACAGAAAAGCTGCTGTTTTCCATCACTGCCGAGCATTTTCACCCCAAAAACCCTTTCTTGTCTGTTGCGTTTATATTCTTGTTCACCTGATCCCAGTTTATTGTGTTTCTTAGTGTTTTTGAAGGTTTTCAAAGGTTAAAATTAGAAGGCGACAACGACGTTTGATAAACAGTGGAATGCACAAATAAAATTGCTAAAGTAGCCTGATTTTTTTTTTATAGAAAAGGTTAAAACAGTAAATAAACTTGGATCATTCTTTACTGTACTACGTATAAAGTTATGGTGTCTGTAAAGCAATCAAACACCTAAGGGAAAACAAAAACTAAAAAACAGGCAGTTTTTGGCCCAGTGCCCCTTTTCTGCCAATTATTGTTTCTTCTTTCTGTAAGCTAGGCATGTAGCCAGCTGAGCAGCACTACTGCAGTTGTTACTGGAAGAGGCCTGTAGGCTGAGTGTCAAAACACAGAGAAGAGGTAATTTAGAGGTCATGGTCAAAACTAAAATGTGAATTTGTCCGTTTTCATTTTATATAAAATCATTGCTTACAATGGTGTGGGGAACAATGTAACTTCTGAAGCACAGGACGTGCCAAAGTCTGCATCAGAGGGGCTACTGCTAGCTGCTGCTGCTATGTGTGCTTACAAATATAATTCTATTCACCATTTATGTTGGGAAACTGACACAAATGCAAAGTTTTGTAAAATGGTATTTGATCGAACCACAAAGACACATTTTTAAACTGGATTTTTTTTTTAGGACAGCAGTAGTTTTAGGTTTGCTATAGTTAGCTCATATTCTGTCAGAAATGAACTATACACTGTATAACTGTTTTTTAAATTGTCCACAAGTGTCCAATCACTACATCATGGTCACATATACTGGGTTATAGAGAGGATAGGAAGTGAGCTGTTTTTGCAATAGAAAATTATTTGAATGCAGTGCCTTGTATTACTGAGGTGTTACAATTATAAACTGTTGGACATGGGCACCAGAGAGTAACGCAAAAATGAAGAAGCGGGTAAAAGATAATGGATGGATGAATGAAAATCACAGGGCAGGAATGTTAGCATTAGCCTTGATTAGCTTTCTGTTTTGACTGAGGCCACAGTGAAATGTAGTCTATTTTCATCAATGCAGCATTTATTGTCTGTACACTACTTTTATTGTACCACATCACAAATCTATAGAGAACTATATAGTGGATAAAAAATGTGGTAAAAAAATAAATAAAACATTACTACAAAATGGCTGACTCACTACAGTGGTTTTCTACCTCAGTCCACAATTCTGTTTCTTTTAATGTTAATAAATAGTGAATGAAATATGTACTATATAAATATGATGCCAATGAAGACACGGATGGTAAGCAGATAAATCAGTTAGTTTCAGTTGAGTCATGTCATGGACCAACTATCTGTTGCCACGCTTAACTTCCTTGCTCATCATTTTTGACATCCCCATCCCAGCTGCCAGCAACAGACCGTCATGGTTACTAAGAGATCCGCCATTGCATTAAAGAGATGATACAATCTGACAAGAAGGTTGGTTATCTCTAAACTAGAACCATTGCTGGAAGGGTCTTCAACACAGAATGATGTTTTGCAGAGACAAAATATACTATGTACTTGAAAAGACTCTTCATAAACTGCCCTTTTAAGCTGTGCATTAAAAGATCATAGCTGTAACTTCTTGTATTTATTGGTTTACCACTTTTAGTTCCTTGGTTAGAAAATGTATTATCGAACTAAAGGCCAATAAAGTCCAGGATTTAGTCATTGCTTAATATCTAAACAGGAGCAACACATTAAAATAAAACATATTTTTTAATGAAAATCAGTAAAATCCCAGTTCAATAAGGCAATAAATAATGAAGCAAGAGGTAACTGCAGGTGTAAAGTGTAATCACTCCCTGCATGTACATGCTTAGGCATAGATTTTCAACGATTGCCTGCACGTTTTAACAGTGACAAGCCAAACTAACTACGCCAATACACACACACAAATGGAGTGACAGGCTGTGCATGGAGCGCCCAGAGGGTCTTGTTCTTGCACCAATTAAAGAAAAAGACAGCGCCAACTTTCTTCGACCACCAACAAACGCACAAGCACGCAAACACACAAACCACCAATAGATCTTCTTTCACTCAGTTGGGTCAATACTGCTATAAGAGAGATTATAAAAATCGGCCAGCAATAAAGCAATGAAGCCCGACGGCACAGTGCTGTACATTAACAAGTTGTTTAAAGCAGCAAGCCCAGGGTGTGCATTGATCTGGCAAATAAGACAGACACCCATGTGTGCCAAACAGCCAGCCAAGCACTTCTCCACAGTCTCGTCGATGAGAACAATCACCCGTTAAAATGTGGCAAATTCAACCAGATTTGGGCCTCACAGTAAAATAATATAATTATTCATTTCTTCATTGTCTTTCATGGAAATCACCCTGCTTTATTGTTAAGATAATATTACAAACCAAACCCCATATTTTCACACATTTCTAATTAAAGCTCCCATCTTCCTTCAACAAGGCAAGGACAAGGAGGAGAGGGATGCCAAGAGGACATGCGACCTTCTTGTGCTGTTCTTTGGACAGCCTGACAGGAAGTAGCTGACAAGTGTTGAAAGGGATGTGAAAAAGGAAAAGAGTTAGGGGAAGGGTAGAGGGAAAATGAGGAGTGACAAAGAGAAGGTGAGAGAAAAAGGGAATTGCAGAAAAAGGGAGGTAGATGAGAGCATGGCGAGTGAGCAGAGGTGGAAACCAGAAACAGCAAAAGGAATGAAAGAACATTAAAGGAGAAGATGAAAAAGAAAACTT
Organism: Garcialebias charrua; assembly: GCA_038048925.1. Lineage (NCBI taxonomy): Eukaryota > Metazoa > Chordata > Actinopteri > Cyprinodontiformes > Rivulidae > Garcialebias > Garcialebias charrua. Next base: position 1,000 of record JBBPBX010026818.1, on the reverse strand, counting down.
GTGGGCAGATTGTAGTTGCTAAAGAACTTTCTCCCGAGGCAGCTCTGTTTATAGCTGCAGTCGTTTGAATTGTTCAAAGTGTGGTGCACTGAATGCATCAAATGTCACCCTGCCCTACAAAACAAAGAAAAGCCTTTTTTCACGGGCACTGGATCAGGCTGATATCTGTTACAATCAGGCTCATTGTGAACAGGAGAGAATGATGTAGGCAGGGAGAAGAGAGGAGGAAGCTGATGGTGGCGAGCGGTGGGGGCTGGGAGGTGAGGTGGAGGTGGAGGCTGGGGAAGGCAGCGGATGGAGGCCTGGCACTGGGTTCCTGGCTCAGTGAACTGGCTCCTTCTTACACATTCACATTGGAATGGATGGGGTGCTCAGATGGCTGTCTAAACAGGTTAATTGGGCTGGCCTCCCGAGAGATCAGGACAGATGGATAGAAGGATTGAACGAGAGAGGAGAGGAAGAGAGAGTAAAGGCAAAGGGAGAGCGGTGGAGCTTTGAGGGTATGGAAAAACGGGGTTGGATGGAGAGACGGATATGGCCTCTGATCACAGGCACCACGGGGAGCATGCAGCCTAATCAGAGCAGTGCGGAGCTGTGCAGTAAGCAAGGCCCTCAGTGACTGACTGCACAGAGCCAGGTCCACTACTGACAGACTATGAAGGGGGAACAAATCTGTGATGGAAAGGCTGTTTACTGCAATGCTAGAAGCCCATCGGGGAATATTATTCACCGAGGTCAATCATGAAGAGCGGCTCATCTTTCCGTCCTCACTAGAAACCTCCAAAAGAAGAAGCAACCAGACATGCTCTTTAGTCGTCAAGCACACTAAAACAAAAACGGAAAGAAAGCGAGAGCTGGACCCCGAGTTGTTTCAAACTTTGAATTATCATCAATGAAAGGAGCAGAAGGAACACATCAAAGCAAACAGCGAATCGGACAAATGCATTACGAAGCTGCTCATCAGTCAAGTATCAAACAGTTCTTTAAACCTACGTGTGCT
>JBBPBX010026817.1:18478-37790 GCA_038048925.1 Garcialebias charrua | reverse complement strand
AAAAAAGCTAAGTCTGGTCCTCTGGACATTCAAAAAATAAAACAAAACAAAGCAAAAAAAAAATGTAGAAACGTTTCGTCTTTCGTCCGAAAGACTTCCTCAGTCTGAGTTGCTGTGTTCAGCTCAGTCTTATAAATAGCACCCTCCCACAGTGTTGCACAACCAGTTGGCTGATGACAGCCTGAAACCAGCTGCTCACATGATCAAGGAGGGCCATCAGCCTAACAATGGATCATTAGCACCCTGATGGTTGTTTGCTATTCACAGAGGGCTGAGTGATACTAGCAATAACAGCATTGTAAGAGGGGGACAGTTGAACCCGGAGGCCTCCACCCCTGTTTAATGATGGACGGTTTCTTTTCACAAAGATGGCCTCCTTTACTCCTCTCTCAAACCATCGTTCCTCTCTATCAAGGATGTGAACATCTTCATCCTTGAAAGAGTGACCGCTGGCCTGGAGATGAGTGTAGAGCAGCTGGTTTCAGGCTGTCATCAGCCAACTGGTTGTGCAACACTGTGGGAGGGTGCTATTTATAAGACTGAGCTGAACACAGCAACTCAGACTGAGGAAGTCTTTCGGACGAAAGACGAAACGTTTCTACATTTTTTTAAAATTTTTTTGCTTTGTTTTGTTTTGTTTTTTTGAATGTCCAGAGGACCAGACTTAGCTTTTTTAGACACCATTGATTGGTTTTCTAATTATCTTTCCGATCGGAGGCAATGTGTTCAACATAATGGTACTTCTTTCAGTTATTTACAGTTAAAGATGGTGTACCACAAGGCTCAGTCTTAGGACCCACTTTCTTTACAATCTACATAGGTAATGCAGGTCAGAGCATCCCTGATGCATCCTTACATTTCTATGCTGATGATACAGCTGTTTATTGTTGAGCTAAAACAGTTGCTAAGGCTTTCCAGCTTTTGACATCATCCAGTCAGATTTGTTCCATCGCAAACTTGTCCTAAATGCTGATGAAACCAAAGGGGTGGGGTTTTTTTTCAAACAGGAAGTCGGTTCCAGCAGATCTTCCTCTGATTTTATCCTCAAATGGTGTCCCTATTGAGTTTGTTGATTCCTACAAATATTTGTGTATCCTGGTCGATTCACATCTCTCTTTTAAACTCCACGTGGAAAACCTAGTGAAGAAACTGAAAGTTAAACTGGGTTTCTTTTTCAGAAACAGATCATGTCTAACACTGAATGCTAGGAAACGCCTTGTATCTGTGACTTTCCTTCCCTCCATTGATTACGGTGACATTCTCTACATGAATGCTCCTACAAGCACCCTGCGGATGTTGGATGTTGTCTATCATGGTGCACTAAGATTCATAACTGGTTGTGATTATCGTACCCACCACTGCACCCTGTATTCACTGGTTAACTGGACATCATTAACCTCACGCAGACTCTTCCACTGGTACATTTTCATCTTTAAATCACTTCTTGGTCTGCTGCCTTCATACATCTCCTCCTACATGTCTCTGTGTGAGTGCAGCTACAGCGTGCGCTCTCAGGACATGATTACCTGCAGTGTTCCCTCAGTGAGGACTGAACTTGGAAAAGGGCCTTCTCCTACTCCGCTCCTGCTTCATGGAATATCTTACAAAAAGATCTGAAGCTCTCGACCTTGACTTCTCTAAATGGCTTTAAGAATCTGTTGGAATCCTGGCAAAAACCAATGCAGACATGTTCCTGTTTTTAGTATTTTACACTGTCCTACAATCTAGCCGTTTCTCTACTTTTCCTTTTCATTCCATTTTATTTTCACTTGTAAAAAATAAATAGAATAAATTAGTACGCATCCTTTACGATTGCCTATTGCTGTCTTCGTTGTCACTGTTGTCATTATTCTTTGTTTGTAACCAGGTCTCTCTTGTAAATGAGTCCTCGAGGCTCAATGGGATGAATTTGTACAAATAAAGGTTGAATGAATAAATATTGTTTTTCCCGTCTGTTAGTCGGCAGGCTTAGAGAAGTAGCCCATGAACTACCACAGAGAGATTTGTGAAAGGTAAAATTTGAATGTAAATCAAAAACTTTACATTTGGAGTCAACCAACGTGGCCACAACAGCCAACCGACACAAGCAAACAGCACGGCTACAACTTAGTCAGTTTTACAGGTTTTACAATTAGCTTTGGTGTGGTAGTAGCTAGGAGTAATCGAAAACACATACTCCGAGTGCTAACACATCTGGTGAGTCTCAAAATGAGACCGCACACAGTGGCGTTCCTTCCCAGAATACATTTCTTGTGTTTAAATCTTTGACATGAGGGTCAAAGGCCGTTAACTCGATGTTCCCGCTCTGGGCCTTAAAGCTAAACTCAGTTTTCTAACAAAGTTGTCAGGTCCTACGGGCAGAATTTAAAAAAAAATATTAAAAAGTTTAGTCTTTTATCCAAAAGACTTCATCAGCCTGAGGAGCTTCTCAGTTTTATAAATAGCGCCTTCTCGTATTGGATCAACCAGTTTTCTGGTGACAGCCAAAACTAGATGTTCAAATGATAAAGGACCATCAACCTAATGTCTGATCGTTAGTGCCCTGATGGCCGCTTGCTATTCACAGAGGGCTGAGTGATACGAGCAACTTGGTTTTCTTTGCTCAGGTCTCATTTGATTTGGGTGGTCATCACACGCAGCCTGCTAGGCTTACAGAAGTAATTATAGATGCTACGTCTTAGCATGTGCACACTGGAGGTAGAAACAGACTCAAGTGTCGATCCCATTGTGTTAGCATCGATACGGTCCGACACTAATGTTGGTATTGTATTTGACATCACAAATTTAAAACTGGACTTTTCTTCTGTAGCTGAAGACTTGCGGAGTTCCAATATTTAAACTTCTCGAGCTCGGTATCGTTAATACTTGGATCGATTCGCTACCTCTACCTCACTGACGTAAAAGTCTGATGAAATACGTTACGACGTTTCAGACTAAGGTCGCTTTGAAAAAAATCGGAAATTAATCCGATTTGGTACCAAATTAGCCTGGTTAACACTAGAAGTCCCAGAGAAGGGTCATTCAACATTTCTACCTTTGGAACCCAGAGACGGGTCGAGTGACCCGAAGGATTTTAGCTAACATCCTATAATGAGCTGTTAACAGGCGCTTTTGTTTTGTAAATAAGGCCATTACTGGCGCACCACAGGAGGGGGCACACTAATTTGACTAAGGCTGCGCTTTTTTGCGCAAGTGAACTTGGCTTCTAAATCCCCCGGTCCCTTTCAGTGGGCTACATATGTTGGTCCGTCACTTGACCTCAGGTCATGTGACCTATGTCGGTCCGTCAGTTTACCTCAGGTCATGTGACCTGTGTTGGTCCGTCAGTAGACTTCATGTCGTGTGATCTGTGTCGTTTAGTCAGTTGACCTTAGGTCATAAGACCTATGTTGGTCCGTCACTTGACCTCAGGTCCTGTGACCTGTGTCGGTCCATCAGTTGACCTCTGGTCATGTGACCTGTGTCGGTCCGTCAGTTAACCTCATGTCATGTGACCTGTGTCGTTGTGTCAGTTGACCTCAGGTCATGTGACCTGTGTTGGTTCGTCACTTGACCTCAGGTCATGTGACCTGTGTCGGTCTGTCAGTTGACCTCAGGTCATGTGACCTGTGTTGGTACGTCAGTTGACCTCATGCCGTGTGACCTGTGTCGGTCCATCAGTTGACTTCATGTCATGTGACCTGTGTCGTTGTGTCAGTTGACCTCAGGTCATGTGACCTGTGTTGGTACGTCAGTTGACCTCATGCCGTGTGACCTGTGTCGGTCCGTCAGTTGACCTCAGGTCATGTGACCTATGTCAGTCCATCAGTTGACCTCAGTCATGTGACCTGTGTCGGTCCGTCAGTTGACTTCATGTCGTGTGACCTGTGTCGTTTTGTCAGTTGACCTCAGGTCATGTGACCTGTGTCGGTCCCTCAGTTGACCTCAGGTCATGTGACCTGTGTCGGTCCGTCAGTTGACCTCAGGTCATGTGACCTGTGTCGGTCCGTCAGTTGACCTCATGTCGTGTGACCTGTGTCGGTCCGTCAGTTGACCTCAGGTCATGTGACCTGTGTTGGTCCGTCAGTTGACTTCATGTCATGTGACCTGTGTTGTTGTGTCAGTTGACCTCAGGTCATGTGACCTGTGTTGGTACGTCAGTTGACCTCATGCCATGTGACCTGTGTCGGTCCATCAGTTGACTTCATGTCATGTGACCTGTGTCATTGTGTTAGTTGACCTCAGGTCATGTGACCTGTGTTGGTACGTCAGTTGATCTCATGCCATGTGACCTGTGTCGGTCCGTCAGTTGACCTCAGGTCATGTGACCTATGTCAGTCCATCAGTTGACCTCAGGTCATGTGACCTGTGTCGGTCCATCAGTTGACTTCATGTCGTGTGACCTGTGTCATTTTGTCAGTTGACCTCAGGTCATGTGACCTGTGTTGGTCCGTCACTTGACCTCAGGTCATGTGACCTGTGTCGGTCCCTCAGTTGACCTCATGTCATGTGACCTGTGTTGGTCTGTCACTTGACCTCAGGTCATGTGACCTGTGTCGGTCCCTCAGTTGACCTCATGTCATGTGACCTGTGTTGGTCCGTCAGTTGACTTCATGTTGTGTGACCTGTGTTGGTCCGTCACTTGACCTCAGGTCATGTGACCTGTGTTGGTCCGTCACTTGACCTCAGGTCATGTGACCTGTGTTGGTCCGTCAGTTCACCTCAGGTCATGTGACCTGTGTCAGTCCGTCACTTGACCTCAGGTCATGTGACCTGTGTTGTTGTGTCAGTTGACCTCAGGTCATGTGACCTATGTTGGTACGTCAGTTGACCTCATGCCGTGTGACCTGTGTCGGTCCGTCAGTTGACCTCAGGTCATGTGACCTATGTCAGTCCATCAGTTGACCTCAGGTCATGTGACCTGTGTCGGTCCGTCAGTTGACTTCATGTCGTGTGACCTGTGTCGTTTTGTCAGTTGACCTCAGGTCATGTGACCTGTGTTGGTCCGTCACTTGACCTCAGGTCATGTGACCTGTGTCGGTCCCTCAGTTGACCTCATGTCATGTGACCTGTGTTGGTCCGTCACTTGACCTCAGGTCATGTGACCTGTGTTGGTCCCTCAGTTGACCTCATGTCATGTGACCTGTGTTGGTCCGTCAGTTGACTTCATGTTGTGTGACCTGTGTTGGTCTGTCACTTGACCTCAGGTCATGTGACCTATGTTGGTCCGTCACTTGTCCTCAGGTCATGTGACCTGTGTTGGTCCGTCATTTCACCTCAGGTCATGTGACCTGTGTCGGTCCGTCACTTGACCTCAGGTCATGTGACCTGTGTCAGTCCGTCAGTTGACCTCAGGTCATGTGACCTGTGTCGGTACGTCAGTTGACCTCATGCCGTGTGACCTGTGTCGGTCCGTCAGTTGACCTCATGTCGAGTGACCAGTGTCGGTCCATCAGTTGACTTCATGTCGTGTGACCTATGTCGGTCCGTCAGTTGACCTCAGGTCATGTGACCTGTGTTGGTCTGTCACTTGACCTCAGGTCATGTGACCTGTGTCGGTCCCTCAGTTGACCTCATGTCATGTGACCTGTGTTGGTCCGTCAGTTGACTTCATGTTGTGTGACCTGTGTTGGTCCGTCACTTGACCTTAGGTCATGTGACCTGTGTTGGTCCGTCACTTGACCTCAGGTCATGTGACCTGTGTTGGTCCGTCAGTTCACCTCAGGTCATGTGACCTGTGTCAGTCCGTCACTTGACCTCAGGTCATGTGACCTGTGTCGGTCAGTCAGTTGACCTCAGGTCATGTGACCTGTGTCGGTCCATCAGTTGACCTCAGGTCATGTGACCTGTGTCGGTACGTCAGTTGACCTCATGCCGTGTGACCTGTGTCGGTCCGTCAGTTGACCTCATGTCGAGTGACCAGTGTCGGTCCATCAGTTGACTTCATGTCGTGTGACCTATGTCGGTCCGTCAGTTGACCTCAGGTCATGTGACCTGTGTCGGTCAGTCAGTTGACCTCAGGTCATGTGACCTGTGTCGGTCCGTCAGTTGACCTCAGGTCATGTGACCTGTGTCGGTACGTCAGTTGACCTCATGCCGTGTGACCTGTGTCGGTACGTCAGTTGACCTCATGCCGTGTGACCTGTGTCGGTCCGTCAGTTGAACTCATGTCGAGTGACCAGTGTCGTTCCATCAGTTGACTTCATGTCGTGTGACCTATGTCGGTCCGTCAGTTGACCTCAGGTCATGTGACCCGTGTTGGTCCGTCAGTTGACCTCATGTCGTGTGACCAGTGTCGGTCCGTCAGTTGACTTCATGTCATGTGACTTCATGTCATGTGACTTGTGTCGTTTTGTCAGTTGACCTCAGGTCATGTGACCTGTGTTGGTCCGTCACTTGACCTCAGGTCATGTGACCTGTGTCGGTCCGTCACTTGATCTCATGTCATGTGACCTGTGTCGGTCTGTCAGTTGACTTCATGTCGTGTGACCTGTGTTGGTCTGTCACTTGACCTCAGGTCATGTGACCTGTGTTGGTCCGTCACTTGACCTCAGGTCATGTGACCTTTGTCGGTCCGTCAGTTGACCTCATGTCATGTGACCTGTGTCGGTCCGTCAGTTGACCTCATGTCGTGTGACCTATGTCGGTCCGTCAGTTGACCTCAGGTCATGTGACCTGTGTCGGTCCGTCAGTTGACCTCATGTCGTGTGACCTATGTCGGTCCGTCAGTTGACTTCATGTCGTGTGACCTATGTCGGTCCGTCAGTTGACCTCAGGTCATGTGACCTGTGTCGGTCCGTCAGTTGACCTCATGTCGTGTGACCTATGTCGGTCCGTCAGTTGACTTCATGTCATGTGACCTGTGTCGGTCCGTCAGGTGACGGACAACAATAGGTCAAGCATGTTTTAGAACACAGCAATGGGCCACCTGCATGTGCCGGCACGCACCGTATATACATGTGCCAAGGACAAGGAGAGAGACAGTACTTGTAAGCAAAATAATTTATTTGACAGAACATCAAAGTTACAGGATAGTCAGCACAGCAGAATAAGACAATTTTATGCATAAAATTGTTCTGGAGCAGACAAAGCTTTCCGTTCAGTGGATGTCCCAAAATGTTCAACATTGAGATAACTTCAGGGTCTGTTATGTGTGAATTCAGGTCAGGGCCTCTCTTCTGACTAAGGGGGGAAGTGCAAGCAGAGTCTTACTTACCTGGTGGAAACATTGGAATGCAGTCTGTGCAGTCTGGTGTGGTGGGGGTGTCTGAGTTGTGTGCACGCATATTTATAACAAAAGGTAGTTAATGGCCCACTAATGTGGACCCACTAATGACCCACTAATGGTTGGTTTGGACTAAGGGTCTTTTGACCCTCTTTCAGGACTTCTGGGGGGAGGTTGAAAATCCTGGGACTTCTAGTGTTAAAACCACACCCTGTCCTTCACTTCGCTTCAGACTGGGGTCTGGCATTCCTCCCATAGAAAACGATTTCTCCGTTCGATTTTTGAACGGACCAATCAGAGAACAGAAGGTGGAGTTTTGTTAGCTTAGCCTGGCGAGGTCCAGGCTATTCAGATAAAAAGCTCAGAAACCACTTGGTGGATAATTTTTCTGCTACCAGTGTGTAATTATATGTCTTTAATTTACTGACTGTTGGCCTAGATAAAACATTTGAGATAAAATTCGATTTTTTATCATTTATTTTCGTAGCGCACCCGAGGCTGTTTGGAAAATGTCAAACCGAAACTATTTAAATCCAGCAGATTTGACCATTTCGTGAATTGATTTAGGAACTGTTAAGCTCAGGAACACTTCTGATATAACGTCAGCTAAGAAATATATTTTTTATCAGCAGAGAAATAATAGTTTTTTACCTTGTTTTGATGAAAATTCCTTCGTGGCGGCAGCCATTTTGAATGACGACGTCAGTCGACATCGTTCAAAACTCCGCCTTCTGCTCTCTGATTGCTCAGGAACACTTCTGATATAACGTCAGCTAAGAAATATATTTTTCTCAGCAGAGAAATAATAGTTTTTTACCTTGTTTTATTGAAAATTCCTTCGTGGCGGCAGCCATTTTGAATGACGACGTCAGTCGACGTCGTTCAAAACTCCGCCTTCTGTTCTCTGATTGGTCCGAACAAAAATCTACCGGAGAAATCCTTGTGGATGGGGGAAGTCCCAGACTGTGAAGTGAAGGGAAATGAGAATTGAGCGGAGCTGTGCAGGAAGGCGAGGGCCAGGCTAGTACCAAATGTGAGAAAATGGTAAATGGTAAACAGACTGTACTTATTTAGCGCCTTTCTCGGGGCAGCTGTGGCTGAGTGGTTAGAGCAGTCGTCCTCCAATGCGAGAGTTGGGGATTCAAATCCACCAGCAGGCATGCTGAAGTGTCCCTGGGCAAGACACTGAACCCCTCATTGCCTCCGATGTGTGTCCCATCCATGTATGAATGTGATACAGCTCCAATTATTCTTTGTAGAGATCTAGTAGAGAGTATGGATGGGTAAATGAGTCACAGATTATGTTTTAAAGAGATTTGAGTATCTAGAGAAGATGGAAAGGCACTATGTACGTGCAGTGCATTTCTGTCGACCGTGTTTTTTGGACTATAAGGTGCACTTTTTCATTTTCTCAAAAATCAACAGTGAGCCTTATAATCCGGTACGCCTTATACTGTAGTCCAAAAAATACAATAACCAAGATACTCAAAGCGCTTTACACTACAGTCTGTGCCCTCATTTACCCATTCATTCAGCACTCTACTAGATCTCTACAAAGCTACTGTGTTTTCTGACTCACACGTTGCACCACTGTGTAAGTCGCATCAGTCCAAATATGTCAAAGGGAAAATAAACAATTAGGTGGCTTCGCCATATACGTCACATCTATGATGCGTCACCGCTGGCAACCTGGAAATGTGGGCCTGTGTTGTGCCAAAAATCGATGAGCGTGCACGGGAGGACTTTAATAAGAATTTAACAAGATTAACACTTAAAAACAATTATTTGTGTGCTCATCTTTATTGTAAAGATGTGTCTCAGTCTAACTTTTGCTTAATAAATGCACTTAGACAGTCAAACCTGTTGCGTTTGAAAAGCCGATGCATGGAAACGGGAGCGCGCAGAGGGACGATTCACTGTGCATTTCTTCAAAATTTAACAATATAACCCCAAAAACAATCATTTGTTTGTTTGAAATTATAGCAAAGGTGTGTCTCAGTTGAACTTTTCCTTAATAAATGCACTTTAACGGTCAAATCAGCTGCATTTCGCCTGCGAGACAAAGGTTGATAGCCACTTTTACTCATGAATGAGACACTTGGCTTGCCATATTAGTCGAGGGCCCTCTAGTGGCTGAAAATGTTGAATATTTTCCATGTCAGAATGAATGAAATCATCAGATCTCTGCCAAAACTTGGGTATAAATATGGGGAAAATTGTAAATAAGTGGCTTCACTGTATAAGTAGCGGGGGCATGCCAATTATTAAAAACTAACATATACGCCAGAAAATACGGTAATCTGAATCTGTAGACTAATCAGAGCTTTAGATGACATTCAGACCCTGATGGGACACACATGAGAGGCATTGAGGGGGTTCAGTGTCTTGCCCAGGGACACTTCAACATGTGACTGCTGGTGGATTCGAACCCTGAACTCTCCCATTGGAGGACAACAGCTCTAACCACTCAGCCACAACAAAAAGACCTGGTTTGGATTTGACAAGAAAAAGGATTTGTCATAAAAATATCTGATACGTGTTGCTTGTGGGGAAAATAAATCAGATTTGGGCCACTTTCTCCTGCAGTGTGAACGTAGCCCAGGGGAACTCCGCTCAGTCACTGCAGCTTTGGATGAAGAACCAACCTTTCTATTTAATGACAACAACGTTCAGCCTTGTTGACACACCTCGTCAACACCCCGCCGCTACCTGCCCGGCGCGCTCCATCAATCAAACCGCGCAGACATCCGTCACGCGCCGACAACTGATAAAACTCCCACACAACGTGCACGCTCATCCGTCTGCAACGCTCCACCATCGCTGGCGTTAAATCTTTCATTTTTAATCACACGTGGCAAACCCTTTGTGTCCCGCGCTGCAATTTCCCCCTTCCTTCTCCGGTGTGGCATTCCTGGATAAAAATAACATTTTTAAGTAATAGTCAATATGGATTTCGATCAAATAATTCAACATCCATGGCTCTAATGGAGCTGATGGAACAAATTACCACAGCTGTTGATCAAAAGCAACATTGCATAAGTATATTTGTTGATCTAAAGAAAGCATTTGACACCATTGACCATACCATTTTACTTGATAAATTGAAAAACTATGGCATTAGAGGACCTGCATTACAGTGGATATTTAGTTATCTAAAAAACAGAAAACAGTTTGTTCAAATTGACGATGTAAGATCTAATTTATGCATTGTATCATCTGGTGTACCACAAGGCTCTGTACTTGGACCTAAGTTGTTTATTTGATATGTAAATGATTTAATGAAGATGTCCAGTGTCCTAAAATGTATTATTTTTGCTGATGACACTACTGTACTTTCTTTTGTTCGGGTAAAGACTTGGAGCAAATGATTGAGTTGATAAATTTTGAGTTTGTAAAAATGCAATGTTGGTTTTAAGTTAAACATGTTATCGTTAAATCTAGATAAAACCAATTATATGATATTTAGTAAGAAAAAGATAACTGTTGATGTTCCTTTTAAGATTGAAGGTTTTGAGATATGCAGGGTAAGGGAGGTGAAGTTTTTGGGTGTAATTATTGATGATAAGTTGTCATGGAAACAACACATACATTTTGTAAGAACTAAAATATCTAGGTCTATTGCAGTGCTGTATAGAGTTAGAGATTTACTAAATGATAAAGCACTGTATTTGTTATATAATACAATTATACTCCCGCACTTAATTTACTGTATAGATGTTTGGGGTACAGCGTGCAAAACTGTAACTAAGCCTATTTTTATTTTACAGAAGAGAGCTATAAGAATTATTACAAGAAAACATTACTGCCATCCATCAAATGTTTTGTTTTGCAAATTGAAGTTGCTGAAGTTTTATGATTTGGTTGACTATAATATTCTTTTATTATTGTACAAAGCTCAGAATTTCATATTACCCTCAAATATCCAAACGTTTTTTGTAAAAAGAAGAAGTACTTACAATCTCAAGGGAACATATATTTTTGTTATGCCACAATATAGATCTAGTTTAAAGAGTAGGTCTACTTTAGTACAGGGAATAGGACTGTGGAATGGTTTGGAAACTGATATTAAAATTGCAAAGTCAATATCTATATTTAAGAAAATGATTAAAACAAAATTTCTGAACAAATATTCATGAATTGGTTTATATGCAAATTACTATTTATGGTATTGTGTGAGAAATCATTTAATATCTTATATTTTTTTTATGCGATTTCTATTTTAATTGATTGTTTGAATTAATTTTGTTTGATGAAGGGGCAGATATAATAAGATTTTATTTCTTCTTCTGCCTCCTTTCATTTCATGTATCGTTTTGTTTTTTAATGTGGTTTTGTAAATAATTTTCTTGTGTTTTTTATTTTATTCGAAATGAATAAATTTTTTAAATAAATAAAATAAATAAATAAAAATAAAACTGTAAACGTCGTGGCGAGGGACAGGCGTGCACGGTAATTAAAGACGACTGAGAGAAAACAGAGGAGCGGCTGAAACTGGCCGGACCGTTTGGAACGAGCGGCCGTGACTTGTTACGAAATAAATCATGAAAATTAAAAATTAAGAACCGGAGGAGGACTCCGGTTTTTGCCTACTTTATATTCAAAACGGGACGAGGGATTTCTCGAAGGAGATTGTTTGAACGGTGAATATTTCAACACTCGTTGCATTTCTGATGGCTCCAGACACGCAGGGAGATGAAACGGATGACACGAGGCAAAGGTCAAGACTTTCCACCGGGACTGGAGGAGCTGATTAGATTTGATTCTCAGTTACTGGAAGGATTTTATTTTTTAATTCCAAGAAGAACTGAGGGAAAACTGCATTCCTGATGCAAAACATTTGCTGTTTAATAACAGTTGCAGTGTTTTTTATTCTCATGCTTTTTTTTTTTTTTTAAGGGCAACCAAGCGTTAAACAATGAGTTCTCACACTATGCCCCCCGTCGTGCACCGGAGTATGGTTGTACTGACGGGAGCTCTGAGTTGACGCAACCTTTTTTTGTCCCTGTTGTTTTTGTCTTAACTATTTTTGCGTCTACACTGCACAACCACACTATGGGTATGACCTCAACAAACTTAAAAAAAATATATGTTGCTACCTTTCCATCCTGCCATCGTGGTTCAGTTCACAGCCTCCTTCCAGCCTCGGGCTCAGGCTTTGGTCTGTCATAGCGGCCGTCTGATCCTCCATCTGCCTGCATAGACCGAAATCTACGGACCCGTTCGGTTCCATGGGGAAACCTTGGATGTTCTCTGTCTGCTGGGTCGGGTTCTGGAGGGCAGTCATCGTCCGATGCTGCGGTTGTTATTATCATCATGCTGCTATAACGGGACCGTGCTGCTAACAAGACCATGCCGCTAACGGTACCGTGCCGCTAACAGCATCATGTTGCTAACTAGACCACGCCACTAACAGTATCATGCCACCAACAGTACCGTGCCACTAACAATACTATGCCGCTAACAGTCCCGTGCAGCTAACGGTACCGTGCCGCTAACAGCATCATGTTGCTAACTAGACCACGCCACTAACAGTATCATGCTGCTAACAGTATCATGCCACCAACAGTACCGTGCCACTAACAATACTATGCCGCTAACAGTCCCGTGCAGCTAACGGTACCGTGCCGCTAACAGCATCATGTTGCTAACTAGACCACGCCACTAACAGTATCATGCTGCTAACAGTATCATGCCACCAACAATACCGTGCCACTAACAGTATATGCCGCTAACAGTACTGTGCCACCAACAGTACCGTGCCGCTAGCAGTATCATGCTTCCAGAAGTACTATGCCGCTAACAGTACCGTGCCGCTAACCGCACCACGCCACTAACAGTATCATGCTGCTAACAGTATCATGCCACCAACAATACTATGCTGCTAACAGTACCGTGCTGCTAACAGTAACATGTTGCTAAAGAATCTCACTGCTAACAGAACCACATGGCTAACGGTACTGTGCCACTAACAATACTATGCTGCTAACAGCATCGTGCTGCTAACTAGACCACGCCACTAACAGTATCATGCTGCTAACAGTATCATGCCACCAACAGTACCGTGCCACTAACAATACTATGCCGCTAACAGTCCCGTGCAGCTAACGGTACCGTGCCGCTAACAGCATCATGTTGCTAACTAGACCACGCCACTAACAGTATCATGCTGCTAACAGTATCATGCCACCAACAATACCGTGCCACTAACAGTATATGCCGCTAACAGTACTGTGCCACCAACAGTACCGTGCCGCTAGCAGTATCATGCTTCCAGAAGTACTATGCCGCTAACAGTACCGTGCCGCTAACCGCACCACGCCACTAACAGTATCATGCTGCTAACAGTATCATGCCACCAACAATACTATGCTGCTAACAGTACCGTGCTGCTAACAGTAACATGTTGCTAAAGAATCTCACTGCTAACAGAACCACATGGCTAACGGTACTGTGCCACTAACAATACTATGCTGCTAACAGCATCGTGCTGCTAACTAGACCACACCACTAACAGTACCGTGCTGCTAACAGTAACATGTTGCTAAATAATCTCACTGCTAACAGAACCACATGGCTAGCAGTATCATGCTGCCAACAGGACCAGTTACTAAGAGATCCTCACTGCCAACAGAACCACTCTTCTTCCATTATCCATGCTGCTGTAGATGGTATTTCTTTTTCACTTTTGGCGCCTTGTTTATGTATTTTTGTTGCATGCTTTGGTATGTCTTGTTATTTTGGGTGAGTTGAGATGGTTCTTCTCGTCCTGAGCATTTCATTGCATAGTTGACCTTGTGTTGATCTGCAAATGACAAATACAAACCTAACCTAGTCACCCAATAACCTAGTCAAAGATTCAAGGATCCTTGTATCCTTGAACAAACCTAAACCTAACCTAGGGGGCCTTGATGTCATTCCATTTTTTTTTTACCAAGACAAAACGTAGCACGTGGTGCTAACATTGGACGTATACTTTTCTCCAGACGAGTGCAAGTTTGGAAAATAGTCACTAAAATCAAGGATTTTAATGGAGGATGGCTAAACTGAGTTACTTCATTAAGTTTTGATAAGGTTATGATGTCTGTCAGACAATTATTGTGTTGAAGCTTCAAGTCAACCCAGCTGAGGTGAGTTCTCCTCCATGCTTGCATTGTTTCATGGCAGGTGTTGCACCAAAAACTGTTCAGGCACCGTGGTAGAGCACAGCCTAAGTGCGACTCTGTAGCACATAAATGCAAAAACCTTATCTATTGTTATACACTACATGTGTAATTCTGAACTCTGTGGATATTTTTGCAATTGTACGTCTTTCACTTTCTTTTAGAGTTTTCTGTTACAATGAATATAATTTCAAAAGCAAACGTAGTGATGCTCAAAGAGCTCTTAGCTGAAACCCTGACCCTGAGAGTTGAAGGATGCCAAATCTCTCAGGTCTTGACTGGATTGGTTTTTCTTTTTGTTGAAACGTGACATTCAGACAAAACATCTTTTCATTATTACTGTTTGTATGTAAGGTCCTGGCTTTCTTTAAACTGAAGAAGAGAAGCTTTTAATGATGGTTTTGTGTATGACTGAACATGAGATGTAGATGAACCATGGAAGATTATGGTACAACCTGAGAAAACAGAAACTACTGTATAGAGTTTAAAAACGACAACACTCCAGGTATTGAATCTACAGTCTCCGGTCTGCTCTGTTTTATATCAAGAAGATGGCAGTACATGTAGTTGAATTAGGCCAATGTACAATCCAGCAACAAATGTGGTGTGTAGTTATTTATGGGACTTTCTAACCATTTATGTCCCATGAATTAACTAAAATCACAATGTTCTGAATTTCCTTTTAATACTGTATTTAATTAGTGAGTCTTCAAGCAACAACTGAAGCCTATTCATTTCCCTTTTTCTGTTAAATTGTAAACTTCTGATTGGCACTTGACGTTAACAAGAACCAGACTGTGGAGCAGCTTTCAGGACTTGGCAGTCAAATAGAAAAAGTCAAAAGAACAGACGGACTGTGAGGAAAAAAAAAAACACTGTGCAAAATATGAAGAGCTTCAAAAGTCTGAAGTGTGGATTCCCGGCATATGCTGAGCAGTGTACCAAGAGTACACAAGCGCCAACCCAATGTCCCACATCCCTGAAGGATTAAAATAGTGAATGTTTGTAGATTTCAATATGTTTTTTCTGGACTGGAATTGATCAGGGAATGAAAGTAAACCTCAATGTTTTTGGTGCAAAATATAGAAGTAGGTTGAAGTTGCACTGTGCGAGAAGTTGGCCTTGGCCCCCAAAAATTATATACACATACGTATCTATATTAACCCCGACCGTAAACCTAACCACATCTTAGTCTTAAACCTAATCCCTAACCCACCAACAGCACGTTTTATGGGGCTCTGGCTTTGGGCCACTGAAGGAGCAGTTGGTTCTCACAACGTAGTATGTGTTATTAAAAAATGGGCCTTACAAGGTAACAAATACAAAGACACACACGCACAGTGTTGGCCATCTTGGATTTTAACATAGCAATCTAATTTTCAACAAGGACCTTTCTTACGCATAGACGCTCCCAAACACCAAAAAATAACGTTGCTTGTTGCTATCTTTTCATCTTTTCAAGTTATCCAAGCTCACAAGGTTTACATATACAGGTAGTCCTCGACTTATGGCGGTCTCGACTTACGGAGCGTCGACTTAACGAACGCGCTCCCATTGAAAAGCATTGTTTGAGTTACACCGTTTATGCGCCTTTACAGCAGAAAATATGGAACAAAACTTAGGGGAGCTTGAAACTTACAGGAGGGAAGGGGGAGCTGGAGACTAAACTTGGGGGAGCTTGAGACTTACAGGAGGGAAGGGGGAGCTGGAAACAAAACTTAGGGGAGCTTGAGACTTACAGGAGGGAAGGGGGAGCTGGAAACAAAACTTAGGGGAGCTTGAAACTTACAGGAGGGAAGGGGGAGCTGGAAACGAAACTTAGGGGAGCTTGAGACTTACAGGAGGGAAGGGGGAGCTGGAAACAAAACTTAGGGGAGCTTGAAACTTACAGGAGGGAAGGGGGAGCTGGAAACGAAACTTAGGGGAGCTTGAAACTTACAGGAGGGAAGGGGGAGCTGGAGACGAAACTTAGGGGAGCTTGAAACTTACAGGAGGGAAGGGGGAGCTGGAAACAAAACTTAGGGGAGCTTGAAACTTACAGGAGGGAAGGGGGAGCTGGAAACAAAACTTAGGGGAGCTTGAAACTTACAGGAGGGAAGGGGGAGCTGGAAACAAAACTTAGGGGAGCTTGAAACTTACAGGAGGGAAGGGGGAGCTGGAAACAAAACTTAGGGGAGCTTGAAACTTACAGGAGGGAAGGGGGAGCTGGAAACAAAACTTAGGGGAGCTTGAAACTTACAGGAGGGAAGGGGGAGCTGGAAACAAAACTTAGGGGAGCTTGAAACTTACAGGAGGGAAGGGGGAGCTGGAAACAAAACTTAGGGGAGCTTGAAACTTACAGGAGGGAAGGGGGAGCTGGAAACAAAACTTAGGGGAGCTTGAAACTTACAGGAGGGAAGGGGGAGCTGGAAACAAAACTTAGGGGAGCTTGAAACTTACAGGAGGGAAGGGGGAGCTGGAAACAAAACTTAGGGGAGCTTGAAACTTACAGGAGGGAAGGGGGAGCTGGAAACAAAACTTAGGGGAGCTTGAAACTTACAGGAGGGAAGGGGGAGCTGGAAACAAAACTTAGGGGAGCTTGAAACTTACAGGAGGGAAGGGGGAGCTGGAAACAAAACTTAGGGGAGCTTGAAACTTACAGGAGGGAAGGGGGAGCTGGAAACAAAACTTAGGGGAGCTTGAAACTTACAGGAGGGAAGGGGGAGCTGGAAACAAAACTTAGGGGAGCTTGAAACTTACAGGAGGGAAGGGGGAGCTGGAAACGAAACTTAGGGGAGCTTGAAACTTACAGGAGGGAAGGGGGAGCTGGAAACAAAACTTAGGGGAGTTTGAAACTTACAGGAGGGAAGGGAGGAGCTGGAAACAAAACTTAGGGGAGTTTGAAACTTACAGGAGGGGGTTTCCACTGACGCCCTCAGTTGAAACTTACAGAGCAGGCAGACCTCTGGACCGCGCGTGGAAATACAGGAGGAACGGAGGACAGCTGAGCAACAACATGCTAACATGCTAGCAACGATCTAACATGCTAACAGACGTTGCTATAAACGCTCTGGACCTCTTGAAGCAAGCTGCAGAGCTTGGAGGTGTACGAGCTAACATGCTAACAGACAGAGGAAGTAATGACCAGCTCCCAGTAAGAAATTAACTCTTTTTTTCCTTCATTATGGCTCCGAATGTATGTGGTTTTTGATAATTATGTAGGGTAATGTGTTAGGATAAGCTAAGTGCTTGGTATAATTACAGTACTGCACGTATGAGGTGCCATTTGGATGTATGAGGTGCATGTGTGTGCCATTTGGACGTATTTTCGACTTACGGCGATTTTCGTGTTACGAACGGGCGTAGAAACGGAACTCGTTCGTAAGTCGGGGACTACCTGTATATTGTCGTCACCATCTTAGATTGACATGGCAACCCAGTTTCCGGTAGGAACCTTTCTTCCATATAAAAACCCCCACACACCAAAATGGAAGTTGGTGCCTTATTTATTTTTCAAGCCCAACGCATTTCCAATTACCCTTTTTCGCCCCGCGACTGAGGACAAAAACAAGAAAAATACTTATCTGGCAACTTCAGTATCGGGTGTTTTTATTACCAATCTATAGATAGATAGAACAAAAGGGGACCACTTTAAGGATGCAACCCATTAGTTTATATAAACAAGAGTACTGTATAGTACAACATATTATATGCCCATCAACAAACATACTGCAATCTATAACAATGACCCACACACGCAAGAACTTGTATTATATTTGACCTTGATTTGTGACCTTTAAATTGAAGCTGAAGGTTTGAAAGGATTGTGTGACACTCTGTGTAGTGGTGGTACAAATGTCTATCAGGTTTCATTAAATTATCTGGAAAGGATCAGAAGTTATGGACGAGACAAGAGAAAGTTATGGACGGACAGAGATTATATCGTAATACTTCTGCCTTTCAACGGGCGTATAAGAAAATGAAGTCCATAAAATAAAGAATGTTATGTCTAGAAATTTGGAAATATTTGTTTTTCTATGGGACTGCGTATTAGCAGCATATGCAACAATGATGGCAAAGCGAATTCATCAGGATTTGGTGCACAATGTGTTGTTCTTTTTCCAAAAGAACGCGATTGTAGATGAGGACAAAAAAAATAAAGCACCAAAAAATAGTGTTGATATTAAGATGTGGTCAAAGTATCTTTAGATAGTACACACACCTGTTTGCTATTTCCATTATACTCTTTCCAAATATTTTCAGAATGTGAGACACATGACTGATGTAAAAAAAAATTTTTTTGAAGGATTTTAGTTCTCTAAAGACAGGTGTATAAGAAAAATGAAGTCCATAAAGTAAAGAATGTTATGTCTAGAGTAAAACTTGGAACAATTTTGTTTTACTATAGGACTGAGTATTAGCAGCATATGCAACAAAGCTGACCAAGCAAATTATCAGTCTGTACAATGTCATCAGTACAGTACAGTAGTCCTCAATAGTCCTCACACCCCATACTTTGCGGTTCGACTTTCGCAGACTCACTTTTTCGCACTTTTTTTTTTACGCACAGTTTTCTACTAAAAAAAGGTGAGAGTAAATATCGCTTTTTACTTACTTCCACAGATAACTTTTAGCTTGAGGAGATGACGCCCTGCCCGGCTCCGGTGGAGAGGATCGGGTAGATCGGCGGAGCTCCATCTAGCTTGCTCTGAATTTTGTTGTTGGCCAGCAAGCACAAAAAAATGCCAGCGCTTCAGCATTAAACACGGTGTTGTTATTGTTGTTTTTAAAATCTTTAAAATAGGTTCAGCCGCTACTCAGAGACCGAGAAATTGCAAATGGCGGATTGGTGTTCTGAAAAGTTTCTGAAAGATCCAGTGACTCCTCCCCATGACCAATCAGTGACCGACAGTAGGACCCTAGAGAAGCAGGTCCCAAAAATCGGGTGGGTTCCACCTCTACAGGCGCG
>JBBPBX010026816.1:8765-37791 GCA_038048925.1 Garcialebias charrua | reverse complement strand
TAGCCAAGAAGAAATATGACAGTGAGAGGACTGAAGAGAGGAGACAGGAATATAAGGAGATGGGACATAGAGCAAAGAGGGAAGTAGCTAAGGCAAAGCAGAGGGCGTACAATGAGTTATATGGGAGACTGGACACTAAAGAGGGCGAGAAGGACTTGTACCGATTGGCAAGACAGAGGGATCAGGCTGGAAAGGATGTGCAGCAGGTTAGGCTTATTAAAGATGGGAATGGGAATGTTCTAACAAGTGAGGAGAGTGTGATGGGAAGATGGAAGGATTACTTTGAGGAGCTAATGAATGAAGAGAATGAAAGAGAAAGAAGAGTGGAGGTACTAGAAACTGTGGACCAGGAAGTGGGAAAGATTAGTGAGGGTGAAGTCCGGAAAGCTCTGAAAAGAATGAAGAAGGGGAAGGCAGTAGGACCTGATGACATACCAGTGGAGGTTTGGAAATGTCTTGGAGAGATGGCAGTGAGGTTTTTGACTCAAATATTTAATGGAATATTTGAGGGTGAGAAAATGCCTGAAGAATGGAGAAGAAGTGTGCTGGTTCCCATTTTTAAGAACAAGGGTGATGTACAGAGTTGTAGCAACTACAGGGGAATTAAGTTGATGAGCCACACAATGAAGATCTGGGAGAGAGTTGTGGAAGCAAGACTTAGACAAGAGGTGACTATCTGTGAGCAGCAGTATGGTTTCATGCCAAGAAAGAGCACCACAGATGCCATCTTTGCTTTGAGGATGTTGATAGAGAAGTACAGAGAGGGTCAGAAAGAACTCCATTGTGTGTTTGTGGATTTAGAAAAAGCATATGACAGGGTACCAAGAGAAGAGGTGTGGTATTGCATGAGGAAATCTGGAGTGGCAGAAAAGTATGTTAGACTGGTACAGGACATGTATGAGGACAGCAGGACAGTGGTGAGATGTGCTGTGGGAGTGACAGATAGCTTCAAGGTGGCGGTGGGATTGCATCAAGGATCGGCTCTGAGCCCCTTCTTGTTTGCTCTGGTGATGGACCGACTAACAGATGAGGTCAGGCAGGAATCCCCATGGACTATGATGTTTGCAGATGACATTGTGATCTGTGGTGAGAACAGGGAACAAGTGGAAGAGAACTTGGAGAGGTGGAGGTATGCTCTTGAAAGAAGAGGAATGAAAGTCAGTCGTAGTAAGACAGAGTACATGTGTGTGAATGAGAGGGAGGCCAGTGGAACAGTGAGGCTACAAGGAGCAGAGGTCACAAAGGTGCAGGACTTCAAGTACTTGGGGTCCACTGTACAGGAAAATGGGGAATGTGGTAAAGAGGTGAAAAAGAGAGTCCAGGCAGGATGGAGTGGATGGAGAAAAGTTTCAGGAGTGATTTGTGACAAAAAGGTGTCAGCAAAGGTCAAAGGAAAAGTTTACAAGACAGTGGTGAGACCAGCTATGTTGTATGGTCTGGAGACAGTGGCATTGACAAAAAGACAGGAGAAAGAACTGGAAGTGGCAGAAATGAAGATGCTGAGGTTCTCCTTAGGAGTGACAAGGATGGATAAGATCAGGAATGAGATCATCAGAGGTACAGCACATGTTGAACAACTGGGAGATAAAGTTAGGGAGGCCAGACTGAGATGGTTTGGACATGTCCAGAGGAGGGACAGTGGGTATATTGGTAGAAGGATGTTAGAAATGCAGCTGCCAGGAAAAAGACACAGAGGAAGACCAAAGAGGAGATATATGGATGCAGTTAGAGAGGACATGGAGGTAGTTGGAGTGAGGACAGAGGATGCAGAGGACAGAGTGAGGTGGAGGAGGATGACTCGCTGTGGCGACCCCTGAAAAGGGAAAAGCCGAAAGAAGAAGAAGAAGAAGATAATGAAAGGAAGCAGAAGAAGAATAAAAATTATATTATCTACCCCTTCTTAAAACAATTCAACCTCTCAATTCAAACAATGTTTATCATGAACAAAATTAATAACTCATAACAATTGCCGATTTGTAGTACATTTGCAATTTTACATTTATATATATCTATTTAAGAATTTATTCTTGATCATTTTCTTGAATATAGACATTGACTTAGCTTTTTTGACATAATTTTACAAACCATTCCATAAATCTATTCCATGTATTAAAGTAAACCGACCTTTTAAACTGGTTCTATACTGTGGCTTAACAAAAATGTCTGTTCCCTTAAGATTGTAACAACTTTTCCTTTTGACAAAATGCTTTTGAATATTTAGAGGTAGTTTGTAATTTTGTGCTTTATACTGTACATTAATAAAAATATATTATATTCCACCAGATCATAAAACTTCAATAGTTTCAATTTACAGAATAGTAAGCTTGTTGGGTGATAATAATGCATTCTTGCTATAATTCTTATAGCTCTTTTTTGTAGGATAAAAAAAGTTCTCGACCATGGCTTCAAACATCTGCTAAGCTCATGGCAAAAACCAATGCAGACCTATTCCTCTTTTTAGTATTTTACATCACTTTATAATGTAGCTTTTAAAAAATATATTATTTATTTATTTATTAATTAACATTATTAACATTTTATATGTTTTTTATGATTGTATATTGTTGTAATCTGTGTTATAAATGAGTCCTCAGGGCTCAGTGACACCAACCTGTAGAAATAAATTGAAAAAGGAAAGAAAAAAATATTTTCATGTCATCACCACGTGGTTTCATGACGTCATCACCTCGCGTCATCTGATTAGCAGAAGGGCTACACAGCAGAGTGAAGCTAACCTCGGTTGTACAGGTCTTTACCTGGCGGTTTCTCACCTGGAACACGGAGACTTCAGGTAAGAGCGGTGAGCAGCTGCGTTTCCAGCTCCGGTTCGGAACCGGTTCGGGTTTATTCTCACGACAGAACCGAAACTCCGTCGGACAGACCGTTAGCTCTGAACGCTAGCACCGTGCGGTGACGATCGCGCCGAACTCCTCAGAAAAATCCACAAAAAAAAATCTAAACACGTTCGGAATCAATATTCACGCATGTTGGAGAAAAAGCTAACAAGCTCATTTGTTGATCGATACCAGTTTTTAAATTCGGCTCTTGTTATAAAACATTTTGAACACTGATTCCTCAGATGTTCGACAGGACAACAGAGATTACCGTGAGGTTTGATGAGATCAGGTGTATTTCTGATGGCTTTAAACCTGAGCTGCCAGAACATTCTGACGATCTGTGACCCAGATTCTACCAGAACATTCTGACGGACTGATCCGAGCTGCATGTGGACCACAGACAGACCATTCATCCACCAACATCAGCCGGTGTTACACCATATTCTGTGACCATCGTATATTGTGACCGTAGGTGACGTTGTTGCATTTTTACATCATACTGTACTTTGCAAAACCTGATAAACACTGTCATGTTCTGTGACCGTCTATATTTCCGTCATAATCATGATTTTTAGTGGGCAGATGTTAATTTTTATTCTTTGGAGGAAGGAGGTTGACTCTTTCCTTCCTTCAAAGAATAAAAAGTAAAATCTGATCACTAATATCATGACTATTATGGAAATATAGACAGTCACAGAATATGATAGCGCTTGTCAGATATTGTGACCACGTTGTAACTTATACAAAAACATTAAATACTTGAGCCAAACTTTTCTGCTGACTCTATACTTGAGTCCTGTTTTTGATTTTGTACATCTACCTTGTGGTGTTTTGCTAGTTTTGATACTTTGCATTTCACTTTCTATTTCTCTCCTACGTTTTTTTTTTCTTTTTTTTTCTGTTGTTTGTTGTTTAAGGAAATTCTACCATTGCTGTTCATCATTCTTTAGTTTTAGCAGGTCGCTTTCGTAAATGAGCCCTCGAGGCTCAATGAGATTTACCTGACTAAATAAAGGTTGAATGAATGAAAATTCATTCATTCATTCAACCTTTATTTAGTCAGGTAAATCTTTTGAACCTCATGGGCTCATTTACGAAAGCGACCTGCTAAAACTAAAGAACAATGAACAGCAGTGATAGAATTTCATTAAACAATAAACAAACAAACAATAAACAATAGAAAACAAAAAGAGAAAAAAACAAAAGATTTTTTTTTTTTTTTTTTAACAAAGTATCAAAAAACTAGCAAAACATTATAAGATAGACGTATAAAATCAAAGACAGGAACAGAATACATCCTCTAACAAAATACTTCCTCTAACGAATAAAAAGTAACATCGGATCACTAATATCATGACTACTGTATTGTGAAAATATAGATGGTTACAGAATATGATAGTGTTAATCAGGTACTGCAAAGTATGGTGGAAAAACCCAATATGGGTTTATAATATCTTTTGACTTTGAAAATGCAACAGCGCCTCCTACGGTCACAATATACGATGGTCACAGAATATGGTGTAACACCTGTTTAAACAAAGCATGCTGGAGCAGAGACCTGTCTGACAAACAGCTGCTGTGTGAAAAATATAAATCATATAAAATAATAAAAGGTCTGTAACAGGTTCCGTTTGATGGTTCTACAGGCTTTAAAGTTAAAACGAGCCTTTGCTTTCTGCTTGGAAGAGAGAAAACTCTGAGCTCAGGTGTTTTGGAAGTCAACGGGGGCTTGGGTGTGTGACCTCTGACCTCTGCTGTACAGCAGAGAGAGACACTGAGCGGAAGGAGACGGAAAAGTTTGAGTGTGGCATCATCAGACCTGGTCATTCAGTGGTAAACTCCTCCATGTTCTCGTAGTTCTGACAACAGTTCAGTCGTGGAGAGTCCAACTGCTCGTGACCTCTGAAGGATGGTTCTGCTGGGACGTCTGAGCTGGAGGTCCAAACAGAATTCAACTCTGATGGATGTTTCTGTGGAGGATTTCTCAGTTTTTAGTTTGATGTCCACTGCCCGATGTTCTGCTGCCTACAGTCAGAGCTTGCTGTTCCTGATGGAGATGTGCAGCTTGATGTATTTTTTATTTGGGTTTTTCCAAAGTGAATTAAAAACAGATGGAAATGGAAAAATATCGGGTGAGACATTGTGATCAATAATAAATCTAAGCTGTTATATTGTGTCTGACCAGAAATCAAAATAAAATATGTTTGTTACTCCTCTCGAGTTCATTCAAGGCTCAACGTCGTTCTTGTCAGAGCCATATAAAGTGAGAGTTGCGACACTTCCATAGAGTTCCGTTGTAAGAATGGAATGCGGAAGTCACATGGGTCATGGAGGGGGCGATTTGTTCCATGGCTCTGTTTAACAGTCTGACTCTGCCTGCAGTAGTGCTCCGTTGCCGCCAGAGGGCGCAGCTCCACAAGGTTTCCATAGCCGTTGTTTGGAACGATTGACCGCCTGTCGGCGACATCAAAGAGTGTCAGAACTCTCTATATATATGGCTCTGGTTCTTGTGTTTTAACAGACATTTATTGTAGACAACGTGACTTAACAATGCCCCAAAAATGCCGTCGGAACTAAGAAAGAAAACACAGATCTAAATTAGTTCACGGACAATAAAGATTTACAGAAATAAAAGACAAATAAAAGACACAAATAAAACAATAAATCGTACCTCATTGGCCACATTAACTCCAGAGGAATAAAGACGATTTTCTACAGCTTCTTCTCACAAAAAGAAACGAAAAACACACCTTTGTCTTCAGGGGGAAACTTCTCGTGAGTCTCAAATGCAGTAACGGTTCTCTAACCGTTTGCATGGCAAGTGTGTCAATCAATCTTACCCCAAGGGAAACAACGTGGCATGCGGAACAAAAGATAAGTTCCCCCGTACATTTTAATGCATTTTTAACCCAAAAAATTAGCTTTAACAACATAAATTACTGAAAGTTGTTACTTATCAATTATTGAATGTTTTGTATCAAACACTAATATTTATTGCTCTCTTTAACTGAATATTGAATAATGAATTAAATGAGAATTGCCCTTGATGGCAGCTACAATGTTTATGTTTAAAAAAAAAAAAAGCTTATGGTTGAAACGAGTCTCTGGGTTTTATTCTTAATGAGACGTTTGTTTAAGAAAAAACCTCCTGATGTTTGAACACCTGAACTCGAAGCAGTCGCTGAGCAGTCTTTGAACTTGATCATCACTTCAGTAGAATCGTTAATGTGCTCGTTGGATGGAGGCCGATCAGTAAACCTGAGGGGAGCATGAAGGAACCCCCTGCCTTTATGACCTCTGACCTCAGTTCCTCTGCCAGAAACTGGTCTCTGTGTGTTTGTCATGAAGTCCCACATCTGGACTCTGGTGTCTTCTGGTTGTCTTCCAGGCGTCTCCGTCACCATGACGGACAACAAGCGTCTCGCCTTCTCCATCATCCATTTCCTCCACGACCAGCTCCGGTCGGGGAGTCTGACCCCGGATGCTCAGGAAAGCCTGGAAGGTGAGTCCTCAGCAGCCCTGACTCCATGTTCGGCTGTCACTCCGGTAATTTGAGACCAGAACCTCAAGTCCCATCAGCACAGACGTGTCAGTGTGCTAAAATACTAGCCGAAGAACCGAACGAGGAGCATCCGATGTCTTTAAAGGTTTTATTTTGATGATGAAGATGCTATTTTGAGACTTTTTGTTCCTTCAGTTGCCGTCCAGTGTTTGGAGACGGCGTTCGAAGTTTCCACCGATGACCAGAGTCTCGCCGTCCCCGTGACGTTACCGGAGATTTTCGCCGCCGCCACAGCCAAGGTACGAGCCGCAGCTCTGACGTCTATATTAAAACTTAAATACACTGAGGCCACGAGGAGGCTGATGAAAGAAGTGCTGGTTGGATCTGCTGCGAAAACCCAGCAGCGTCATCAGAACCACAGGAAGTCACTTTGTCAGAACTTAGACTCTGTCGTACTTCCTGTTCATCTGGAAAACGTTTACACAAGTTTTAACAACCTGAAGCTGCAAAAACTCACAGAAAGACACTTCAACAATAATTCATATTTAAATGAACGTCAGCTGAAAAAGCTGAAAGCTAAAAATCAGAACACTAAAGAAAGCAGTAGCAAAAGACTAGATAGATGTAAAATGTAACATAATAGTAATTTCAAGCTAGAAGTAGCAAAAGATAAGCTTAAAGTTAAAAACTGCAAAAGACTACCTTAAAGGTAAAAGTAGCTAAACGTTAGCAACTGTTAACAGGTTATCTAAAAGCAGTGAAACTAAATACCGGTACATGTATAATAAATATCAAAGGATAGCTCGAAGCTTAAATAGAGAAAAGTTAGCTCAAAGCTAAAAGTAGCAAAAAATGGGCTTAAATTAGCAAAAGGCTACCTACAAGTGTTATAGTGTTAGGTAAAATGTAAAAACAGCAAAAAGCTACCTAAAAACAAGCAGTAGCAAAAGGCTAGCTATAAGTTAAATGTGGCATAACGGTAGCTAAAAGTAGCATAACAGTAGCTAAAAGTAGCATAACGGTAGCTAAAAGTAGCATAACGGTAGCTAAAAGTAACATAACGGTAGCTAAAAGTAGCATAACGTAGCTAAAAGCAGCATAACGTAGCTAAAAGCAGCATAACGGTAGCTTAAAGCAGCATAACGGTAGCTTAAAGCAGCATAACGGTAGCTTAAAGCAGCATAACGGTAGCTTAAAGCAGCATAACGGTAGCTTAAAGCAGCATAACGGTAGCTTAAAGCAGCATAACGGTAGCTTAAAGCAGCATAACGGTAGCTTAAAGCAGCATAACGGTAGCTTAAAGCAGCATAACGGTAGCTTAAAGCAGCATAACGGTAGCTTAAAGCAGCATAACGGTAGCTTAAAGCAGCATAACGGTAGCTAAAAGCAGCATAACGGTAGCTAAAAGCAGCATAACGGTAGCTAAAAGCAGCATAACGGTAGCTAAAAGCAGCATAACGGTAGCTAAAAGCAGCATAACGGTAGCTAAAAGCAGCATAACGGTAGCTAAAAGCAGCATAACGGTAGCTAAAAGCAGCATAACGGTAGCTAAAAGCAGCATAACGGTAGCTAAAAGCAGCATAACGGTAGCTAAAAGCAGCATAACGGTAGCTAAAAGCAGCATAACGGTAGCTAAAAGCAGCATAACGGTAGCTAAAAGCAGCATAACGGTAGCTAAAAGCAGCATAACGGTAGCTAAAAGCAGCATAACGGTAACTAAAAGCAGCATAACGGTAGCTAAAAGCAGCATAACGGTGGTTAAAAGTACCATAAGGGGAGCTAAAAGTAGCATAACGGGAACTAAAAGTAACAACGGTGGCTAAAATTAGCATAACGGTTGCTAAAAGTAGCATAAGGGTGGCTAAAAGTAGCATAAGGGTAGCTAATAGTAGCATAACGGTGGCTAATAGTAGCATAACGGTGGCTAATAGTAGCATAACGGTGGCTAAAAGTAGAATAAGGGAAGCTAAAAGTAGCATAAATGTGGCGAAAAGTAGCATAACGGTGGCGAAAAGTAGCATAACGGTGGCTAAAAGTAGCATAGCGGTAGCTAAAAGTAGCATAACGTGGCTAAAAGTAGCAGAATTGTGGCCAAAAGTAGCATAACGGTGGAGAAAATTAGCATAACGGTGGCTAAAAGTAGCATAAGGGTAGCTAAAAGTAGCATAATACAGTAGTGGTTAAAAGTAGCATAAGGGTAGCTAAAAGTAGATCAAAGTGGCTAAAAGTAGCATAAGGGTGACTAAAAGTAGCATAAGGGTAGTTAAGCATAACGGTAGCTAAAGGTAGCATAACGGTGGCTAAAAGTAGCATAACGGTGGCTAAAAGTAGCATAACGGTATCTAAAAGTAACATAACTGTATCTAAAAGTAACATAACGGTGGCTAAAAGTAGCATAACGGTGGCTAAAAGTAGCATAACGGTATCTAAAAGTAACATAATGGTGGATCCAGACCGAACGCGTTTTCAACTGCAGGAGCGTCCGGTTTACATGCAAAGTCAATGGGGGACGCGCCTCCAGCCGCGTCTTGGCGTCGGGCGTCACGCCACGTGCGTGTTGAGCGTGCTGGAAAGCGTTTTCCGTGCACGTGAACCCGCGTCAGCCTCCAAAGCACGCCTCCAACATGCTGAAGATTTCGCCGTTCAAACTTTCAAACGCCGCTCAACTCTACCTGATTGGTTGGGGTGTCAACCAATCAGGGAGAGTCGGGGGAGAAGAGTGGGGGTCAGGGGGAGAGTCCCTATGTGACGCGGAAACCAGTGACGCGGAAACCATTGCGCATGTGACGTATTGTTTGTGGAACACAGAAAAAACCTGCGGAGTCATGGAATATGGAAGAGAAACTCATTGTAGCTGTGTGTTCGCGACAATTCCTTCACGACCAGTCAAGTCTGCTCCACAGAGACAGAAATAAAAAGCTCCTCGCCTCGCGGAGTGCATTGACGACTCGGTACACCGGTAAGCTCCTCCCACACACCCCGCAGCAGCAGGGTTGCCAGATAAACATGAATTTTATTTTATTTTTTTGCATGCATCAGGTTATTTTTTTTAATTTTTTTTTTTACCCCTTTTCAGTGCAAATGTTCACTAAACTCAACACACTATTAATCTTATCAGACCATCACGCAGCAAATATGACAGTTTGGGTAAAAAAAATTTAAAAATAAGCAACAGTACTAGATGATTCATTAATTCTTATCTGGCAACCCTGCGCAGCAGTTTTCGCAGCAGTTTCACTTCTGGCTTTTTGGTCTGGACACAAAGTGCGTCCACTTGCGTGCGTGAGGAGCTTTTTGGAGGTTGAAAATTGGTTCGGTGTGAATCCACCATAAGGGTAGCTAAAAGTAGCATAAGGGTAGCTAAAAGTAGCATAACGGTGGCTAAAAGTAGCATGAAAAGATTCCAGTAGAGGCAGAAATTAAGCAGAATTGAAAACACTTTAATAAAACTTTGTAAAACAACGATCGCCTCGTCAGCGGTTCTGACCCGGTTCTTGTGTGTGAAACAGTTTCCAGCCTCATCACAGTCCAACGCCGACCCTGAGCCCAGTTCTCCGACAGAAGAGCAGAGGGCCGAGGCGGAGAGGTTGAAAGGTGACGGTGAGTCCGACCCAACATCAGCCGGCAGAACTTTGACCCATAAAACTCAAATTATCTGAACGACCCGGCAGCAGAAACATTGTTTATTTATTGTTGTTAACTCTGCGAGCTGGCTGCTCACCGCCTTTGAGAACTCCACCCCCCCACCACCACCATCACCACCACCACCTCTCTGTGTAATGTCGGCGTCATTATGTGCTTGTGTGCGAGAATTATTATTTTTTTTTTTCATTACCACATTTTTGACTTTCAGAGGTCAAAAATGTGTTAGGAATTTTTTTGTCTCCAAACCCTGTGTGTCATTTTTCACCACTTTTATTGTCTGTCCAACAGATCTCACTTGTAAATGAGTCTTCGAGGCTCAATGTGATTTATCTGTTTAAATAAAGGTTGAATGAATGAAAGTTTACCAGCGCATTTAAACAACATAAATCACTTTGCTCTGATAAAAAAAAATGTTTGCTTGAGATTGTCTCGTAGAACCATCTGAGCTTCAGTTGGACCAGATAGCATCATCAGTGTGACCCGCTTCACATGTCAGAACTTGAACCTGGGTGTGTCCTGCAGGTAACGACCACATGAAGGTGGAGAACTTTGCTGCAGCCGTCGAGTTTTACTCCAAGGCCATCTCCCTGAACCCCCAGAACGCCGTCTACTACTGCAACAGGTGCGTCCACTGAGGACGGGTCTGTCCTCTGACGGGGGGACAGGACGGGTCTGTCCTCGACTGGGGGATGGGTCTGTCCTCTGACTGGGGGACGGCTCTGTCCTCTGACGAGGGGACGGGTCCGTCCTCTGGTGGATGGGTCTGTCCTCTGACTGAGGGACGGGATGGGTCTGTCCTCTGACGGGGGACGGGTCCGTCCTCTGACTGAGGGACGGGACGGGTCTGTCCGCTGACTGGGGTATAGGTCTGTCCTCTGACTGAGGGACGGGATGGGTCTGTCCTCTGACGGGGGACGGGTCCGTCCTCTGACTGAGGGACGGGACTGTCCTCTGACTGGGGTATAGGTCTGTCCTTTGACTGGGGGATGGGTCTGTCCTCTGACTGAGGGACGGGTCTGTCCTCTGACTGGGGGACGGGATGGGTCTGTCCTCTGACTGAGGGACGGGTCTGTCCTCTGAGTGGGGGACGGGTTGGGTCTGTCCTCTGACTGGGGGATGGGTCTGTCCTCTGACTGGGGGACGGGTCTGTCCTCTGACTGAGGGACGGGTCTGTCCTCTGACTGAGGGACGGGTCTGTCCTCTGACTGAGGGACGGGTCTTTCCTCTGACTGGGGGACGGGTCTTTCCTCTGACTGAGGGACGGGTCTGTCCTCTGACTGAGGGACGGGTCTGTCCTCTGACGGGGGACGGGTCTTTCCTCTGACTGAGGGACGGGATGGGTCTGTCCTCTGACGGGGGACGGGTCTGTCCTCTGACTGAGGGACGGGTCTGTCCTCTGACTGGGGGACGGGTCTTTCCTCTGACTGAGGGACGGGATGGGTCTGTCCTCTGACGGGGGACGGGTCTGTCCTCTGACTGAGGGGGGGACGGGTCCGTCCTCTGACTGAGGGACGGGACGGGTCCGTCCTCTGACTGAGGGACGGGATGGGTCTGTCCTGTGACTGGGGGATGGGTCTGTCCTCTGACTGGGGGGTTGGTCTGTCCTCTGACTGGGGGACGGGTCTGTCCTCTGAGTGGGGGACGGGTCCGTCCTCTGGTGGATGGGTCTGTCCTCTGACTGAGGGACGGGTCTGTCCTCTGACTGGGGGACGGGTCTTTCCTCTGACTGAGGGATGGGACGGCTCTGTCCTCTGACTGGGGGATGGGTCTGTCCTCTGACTGAGGGACGGGACGGGTCTTTCCTCTGACTGGGGGACGGGTCTTTCCTCTGACTGAGGGACGGGATGGGTCTGTCCTCTGAATGGGGGATGGGTCTGTCCTCTGACTGGGGGATGGGTCCGTCCTCTGTTGGATGGGTCTGTCCTCTGACTGGGGGATGGGTCTGTCCTCTGAGTGGGGGATGGGTCCGTCCTCTGGTGGATGGGTCTGTCCTTTTACTGAGGGACGGGACGGGTCTGTCCTCTGACTGGGGGATAGGTCTGTCCTCTGACTGAGGGACGGGAAGGCTCTGTCCTCTGACAGGGGGATGGGTCCGTCCTCTGAGTGGGGGATGGGTCCGTCCTCTGGTGGATGGGTCTGTCCTTTTACTGAGGGATGGGACGGGTCTGTCCTGTGACGGGGGGACGGGTCTGTCCTCTGACTGAGGGACGGGACGGCTCTGTCCTCTGAGTGGGGGACGGGTCCGTCCTTTGGTGGATGGGTCTGTCCTCTGGCTGAGGGATGGGTCTGTCGTCTGACGGGGGGGGTCTGTCCTCTGACTGAGGGACGGGTCCGTCCTCTGACTGAGGGACGGGACGTGTCTGTCCTCTGACGGGGGACGGGTCCGTCCTCTGACTGAGGGACGGGACGGGCCGTCCTCTGACTGGGGGATGGGTCTGTCCTCTGACTGGGGGATGGGTCTGTCCTCTGAGTGGGGGACGGGTCCGTCCTCTGGTGGATGGGTCTGTACTTTTACTGAGGGACGGGACGGGTCTGTCCTCTGACTGAGGGACGGGACGGCTCTGTCCTCTGACGGGGGGATGGGTCCGTCCTCTGAGTGGATGGGTCTGTCCTTTTACTGAGGGACGGGACGGGTCTGTCCTCTGACGGGGGGACGGGTCTGTCCTCTGACGGGGGGATGGGTCCGTCCTCTGAGTGGATGGGTCTGTCCTTTTACTGAGGGACGGGTCTGTCCTGTGACGGGGGGACAGGTCTGTCCTCTGACTGAGGGACGGGACGGCTCTGTCCTCTGACGGGGGGATGGGTCCGTCCTCTGAGTGGGGGATGGGTCCGTCCTCTGGTGGATGGGTCTGTCCTTTTACTGAGGGACGGGACGGGTCTGTCCTCTGACTGGGGGATGGGTCTGTCCTCTGAGTGGGGGACGGGTCCGTCCTCTGGTGGATGGGTCTGTCCTTTTACTGAGGGACGGGACGGGTCTGTCCTGTGACGGGGGGACGGGTCTGTCCTCTGACTGAGGGACGGGACGGCTCTGTCCTCTGAGTGGGGGACGGGTCCATCCTCGGTGGATGGGTCTGTCCTATGACTGAGGGATGGGTCTGTCGTCTGACGGGGGGGGTCTGTCCTCTGACTGAGGGACGGGTCCGTCCTCTGACTGAGGGACGGGACGGGTCCGTCCTCTGACTGAGGGACGGGATGGGTCCGTCCTCTGACTGAGGGACGGGACGGGTCCGTCCTCTGACTGGGGGATGGGTCCGTCCTCTGACTGGGGGATGGGTCTGTCCTCTGACTGGGAGATGGGTCTGTCCTCTGACTGGGAGATGGGTCTGTCCTCTGACTGGGGGATGGGTCTGTCCTCTGAGTGGGGGACGGGTCCGTCCTCTGGTGGATGGGTCTGTACTTTTACTGAGGGACGGGACGGGTCTGTCCTGTGACGGGGGGACGGGTCCGTCCTCTGACTGGGGGATGGGTCTGTCCTCTGACTGGGAGATGGGTCTGTCCTCTGACTGGGGGATGGGTGTGTCCTCTGAGTGGGGGACGGGTCCGTCCTCTGGTGGATGGGTCTGTCCTCTGACTGAGGGACGGGACGGCTCTGTCCTCTGAGTGGGGGACGGGTCCATCCTCGGTGGATGGGTCTGTCCTATGACTGAGGGATGGGTCTGTCGTCTGACGGGGGGGGTCTGTCCTCTGACTGAGGGACGGGTCCGTCCTCTGACTGAGGGACGGGACGGGTCCGTCCTCTGACTGAGGGACGGGATGGGTCCGTCCTCTGACTGAGGGACGGGACGGGTCCGTCCTCTGACTGGGGGATGGGTCCGTCCTCTGGCTGGGGGATGGGTCTGTCCTCTGACTGGGAGATGGGTCTGTCCTCTGACTGGGAGATGGGTCTGTCCTCTGACTGGGGGATGGGTCTGTCCTCTGAGTGGGGGACGGGTCCGTCCTCTGGTGGATGGGTCTGTACTTTTACTGAGGGACGGGACGGGTCTGTCCTGTGACGGGGGGACGGGTCCGTCCTCTGACTGGGGGATGGGTCTGTCCTCTGACTGGGAGATGGGTCTGTCCTCTGACTGGGGGATGGGTGTGTCCTCTGAGTGGGGGACGGGTCCGTCCTCTGGTGGATGGGTCTGTCCTCTGACTGAGGGACGGGACGGCTCTGTCCTCTGACGGGGGGATGGGTCCGTCCTCTGAGTGGATGGGTCTGTCCTTTTACTGAGGGACGGGACGGGTCTGTCCTCTGACGGGGGGACGGGTCCGTCCTCTGGTGGATGGGTCTGTCCTTTTACTGAGGGACGGGACGGGTCTGTCCTTTGACTGGGGGACGGGTCTTTCCTCTGACTGAGGGACGGGACGGGTCTGTCCTCTGACGGGGGACGGGCCCATCCTCTGACTGAGGGACGGGACAGGTCTGTCCTCTGACTGGGGGATGGGTCCATCCTCTGACTGGGGGATGGGTCCGTCCTCTGACTGGGAGATGGGTCTGTCCTCTGACTGGGGGATGGGTCTGTCCTCTGACTGGGTGATGGGTCTGTCCTCTGACTGGGGGATTGGTCTGTCCTCTGACTGGGGGACAGGTCTTTCCTCTGACTGAGGGACGGGATGGGTCTGTCCTCTGACGGGGGACGGGTCCGTCCTCTGACTGAGGGACGGGACGTGTCCGTCCTCTGACTGGGGGACGGGTCCGTCCTTTGACTGGGGGACGGGTTCGTCCTCTGACTGGGGGACGGGTCTGTCCTCTGACGGGGAAATGGGTCTGTCCTCTGAGTGAAGGACAGGTCCGTCCTCTGGTGGATGGGTCTGTCCTTTTACTGAGGGACGGGACGGGTCTGTCTTCTGACGGGGGGATGGGTCTGTCCTCTGACGGGGGGACGGGTCTGTCCTCTGACGGGGAAATGGGTCTGTCCTCCGAGTGGGGGACGGGTCCGTCCTCTGGTGGATGGGTCTGTCCTTTTACTGAGGGACGGGTCTGTCCTGTGACTGAGGGACGGGACGGGTCTGTCTTCTGACGGGGGGATGGGTCTGTCCTCTGACGGGGGGGACGGGTCTGTCCTCTGACGGGGAAATGGGTCTGTCCTCTGAGTGGGGGACGGGTCCTTCCTCTGGTGGATGGGTCTGTCCTTTTACTGAGGGACAGGACGGGTCTGTCTTCTGACGGGGGGACGGTCCCGTCCTCTGATTGAGGGACGTGTCTGTCCTTGTCTGTCCTCTGATTGACAGCACCGAGGTTCTGGTGATTTTCATTTTGACTTGAACCCATCAGGACAGACTTTGTCCTTCATGGACCACCTCGTCTCTGGACCCGTCTCCAGGTTTTATAACACGAGTTAAAGGGATATTTCGGCCATCTTGTCAAAGTTTCAGTAGTTTGTACCAGAGCCATATATATAGAGAGTTCCGACACTCTTTGATGTCGCCGATAGGCGGTCAATCGTTCCAAACAACGGCTATGGAAACCTTGTGGAGCTGCGCCCTCTGGCGGCGACGGAGCGCTATTGCAGGCAGCTTCAGACTGTTAAACAGAGCCATGGAACAAATCGCCCCCTCCATGACCCACGTGACTTCCGCATTCCATTCTTACAACGGCACTCTATGGAAGTGTCGCAACTCTCACTTTATATGGCTCTGGTTTGTACCTGATCAGCGGTGACATCAGTCTGTGAAACAGGAAGTAGTTCTCCTGCTCAAAGTCTCATCCTTGTTTCAGAAATCTAAGAACTTTAGCTCAAAGAATCCAACTGGTTTTAAAAGTCAAAGACAAACGTCCACATGTGTTTAAATCCACGGCCCGCGGGCCAGGTGTGGTTCTGATCAAAGTGTTTTCTGGCCCAGCTCTGAGTCTCTGATGTCACGGCTCAGACTGTACAGGTACAAACGTTCTTCTGGGTCACACATTCTGACTGTTGACGAGTGTTTCTGTTGTCATGGTTACAGAGCGGCGGCCTACAGCAAACTGGGGAACTACGCCGGCGCCGTGCAGGACTGTGAACGGGCCATCAGCATCGACCCGAACTACAGCAAAGCCTACGGACGTATGGGGTGAGGCGTTTGTCCTCGGCTGGGTTCTGTGTGTCCATCAGACCCAACTGGTGCTCTGATGTTTTTATTTTTTATAAACAAACTGTTTATCACAAAGGAAGTAAACGCATCGTTCTATTTCGTGTAAGCACCGCACTTTAAACCACGCCTATTGGGTTTATCCTGCGCGCTTTGCGCCAACATTGGAAGTAAACACATCGTTCTTTTTTTACATAAAGAGCCGAGTGTTAAAAAGTCCAAGGTTATCTAGTCGTACAGGATGGAGGTCATTGAACGCACCATTCACAGACTCCACCTACTTCTACAGTAAGGAGTTCAGGGAACGCACCGTTCACAAGCTCCACCTACTTCTATAGGGCGGAGGTCAGTGAACGCACCGTTCAGACTCCACCCACTCCCACAGAACGAAAAATATGAACCAAATGAGCCGCTGGTAGAACTGGTGTGTTTTTGTTAGTTTTGTTCCTTCAGATGAGATGGACGCTCTGCAGCGTCTTCTGGACAGATAATGTCTGTCTTGGCTGATTGTCCTGACGTCTTCATGTCTCTATCTTTCAGTTTGACTCTGTCCATCGTCCTGATGTCTTCGTGTCTCTGTCTTTCAGTTTGACTCTGTCCATCGTCCTGATGTCTTCATGTCTCTGTCTTTCAGTTTGACTCTGTCCATCGTCCTGATGTCTTCATGTCTCTGTCTTTCAGTTTGACTCTGTCCATCGTCCTGACGTCTTCATGTCTCTGTCTTTCAGTTTGACTCTGTCCATCGTCCTGATGTCTTCGTGTCTCTGTCTTTCAGTTTGACTCTGTCCATCGTCCTGATGTCTTCGTGTCTCTGTCTTTCAGTTTGACTCTGTCCATCGTCCTGATGTCTTCGTGTCTCTGTCTTTCAGTTTGACTCTGTCCATCGTCCTGATGTCTTCGTGTCTCTGTCTTTCAGTTTGACTCTGTCCATCGTCCTGATGTCTTCGTGTCTCTGTCTTTCAGTTTGACTCTGTCCATCGTCCTGATGTCTTCGTGTCTCTGTCTTTCAGTTTGACTCTGTCCATCGTCCTGATGTCTTCGTGTCTCTGTCTTTCAGTTTGACTCTGTCCATCGTCCTGATGTCTTCGTGTCTCTGTCTTTCAGTTTGACTCTGTCCATCGTCCTGATGTCTTCGTGTCTCTGTCTTTCAGTTTGACTCTGTCCATCGTCCTGATGTCTTCGTGTCTCTGTCTTTCAGTTTGACTCTGTCCATCGTCCTGACGTCTTCGTGTCTCTGTCTTTCAGTTTGACTCTGTCCATCGTCCTGACGTCTTCGTGTCTCTGTCTTTCAGTTTGACTCTGTCCATCGTCCTGACGTCTTCGTGTCTCTGTCTTTCAGTTTGACTCTGTCCATCGTCCTGACGTCTTCGTGTCTCTGTCTTTCAGTTTGACTCTGTCCATCGTCCTGACGTCTTCGTGTCTCTGTCTTTCAGTTTGACTCTGTCCATCGTCCTGACGTCTTCGTGTCTCTGTCTTTCAGTTTGACTCTGTCCATCGTCCTGACGTCTTCGTGTCTCTGTCTTTCAGTTTGACTCTGTCCATCGTCCTGACGTCTTCGTGTCTCTGTCTTTCAGTTTGACTCTGTCCATCGTCCTGACGTCTTCGTGTCTCTGTCTTTCAGTTTGACTCTGTCCATCGTCCTGACGTCTTCGTGTCTCTGTCTTTCAGTTTGACTCTGTCCATCGTCCTGACGTCTTCGTGTCTCTGTCTTTCAGTTTGACTCTGTCCATCGTCCTGACGTCTTCGTGTCTCTGTCTTTCAGTTTGACTCTGTCCATCGTCCTGACGTCTTCGTGTCTCTGTCTTTCAGTTTGACTCTGTCCATCGTCCTGACGTCTTCGTGTCTCTGTCTTTCAGTTTGACTCTGTCCATCGTCCTGACGTCTTCGTGTCTCTGTCTTTCAGTTTGACTCTGTCCATCGTCCTGACGTCTTCGTGTCTCTGTCTTTCAGTTTGACTCTGTCCATCGTCCTGACGTCTTCGTGTCTCTGTCTTTCAGTTTGACTCTGTCCATCGTCCTGACGTCTTCGTGTCTCTGTCTTTCAGTTTGACTCTGTCCATCGTCCTGACGTCTTCGTGTCTCTGTCTTTCAGTTTGACTCTGTCCATCGTCCTGACGTCTTCGTGTCTCTGTCTTTCAGTTTGACTCTGTCCATCGTCCTGACGTCTTCGTGTCTCTGTCTTTCAGTTTGACTCTGTCCATCGTCCTGACGTCTTCGTGTCTCTGTCTTTCAGTTTGGCTCTGTCCATCGTCCTGACGTCTTCGTGTCTCTGTCTTTCAGTTTGACTCTGTCCATCGTCCTGACGTCTTCGTGTCTCTGTCTTTCAGTTTGACTCTGTCCATCGTCCTGACGTCTTCGTGTCTCTGTCTTTCAGTTTGACTCTGTCCATCGTCCTGACGTCTTCGTGTCTCTGTCTTTCAGTTTGACTCTGTCCATCGTCCTGACGTCTTCGTGTCTCTGTCTTTCAGTTTGACTCTGTCCATCGTCCTGACGTCTTCGTGTCTCTGTCTTTCAGTTTGACTCTGTCCATCGTCCTGACGTCTTCGTGTCTCTGTCTTTCAGTTTGACTCTGTCCATCGTCCTGACGTCTTCGTGTCTCTGTCTTTCAGTTTGACTCTGTCCATCGTCCTGACGTCTTCGTGTCTCTGTCTTTCAGTTTGACTCTGTCCATCGTCCTGACGTCTTCGTGTCTCTGTCTTTCAGTTTGACTCTGTCCATCGTCCTGACGTCTTCGTGTCTCTGTCTTTCAGTTTGACTCTGTCCATCGTCCTGACGTCTTCGTGTCTCTGTCTTTCAGTTTGACTCTGTCCATCGTCCTGACGTCTTCGTGTCTCTGTCTTTCAGTTTGACTCTGTCCATCGTCCTGACGTCTTCGTGTCTCTGTCTTTCAGTTTGGCTCTGTCCATCGTCCTGACGTCTTCGTGTCTCTGTCTTTCAGTTTGACTCTGTCCATCGTCCTGACGTCTTCGTGTCTCTGTCTTTCAGTTTGACTCTGTCCATCGTCCTGACGTCTTCGTGTCTCTGTCTTTCAGTTTGACTCTGTCCATCGTCCTGACGTCTTCGTGTCTCTGTCTTTCAGTTTGACTCTGTCCATCGTCCTGACGTCTTCGTGTCTCTGTCTTTCAGTTTGACTCTGTCCATCGTCCTGACGTCTTCGTGTCTCTGTCTTTCAGTTTGACTCTGTCCATCGTCCTGACGTCTTCGTGTCTCTGTCTTTCAGTTTGACTCTGTCCATCGTCCTGACGTCTTCGTGTCTCTGTCTTTCAGTTTGACTCTGTCCATCGTCCTGACGTCTTCGTGTCTCTGTCTTTCAGTTTGACTCTGTCCATCGTCCTGACGTCTTCGTGTCTCTGTCTTTCAGTTTGACTCTGTCCATCGTCCTGACGTCTTCGTGTCTCTGTCTTTCAGTTTGACTCTGTCCATCGTCCTGACGTCTTCGTGTCTCTGTCTTTCAGTTTGACTCTGTCCATCGTCCTGACGTCTTCGTGTCTCTGTCTTTCAGTTTGACTCTGTCCATCGTCCTGATGTCTTCGTGTCTCTGTCTTTCAGTTTGACTCTGTCCATCGTCCTGATGTCTTCGTGTCTCTGTCTTTCAGTTTGACTCTGTCCATCGTCCTGACGTCTTCGTGTCTCTGTCTTTCAGTTTGACTCTGTCCATCGTCCTGATGTCTTCGTGTCTCTGTCTTTCAGTTTGACTCTGTCCATCGTCCTGACGTCTTCGTGTCTCTGTCTTTCAGTTTGACTCTGTCCATCGTCCTGACGTCTTCGTGTCTCTGTCTTTCAGTTTGACTCTGTCCATCGTCCTGACGTCTTCATGTCTCTGTCTTTCAGTTTGACTCTGTCCATTGTCCTGACGTCTTCATGTCTCTGTCTTTCAGTTGGTCTCTGTCCATCGTCCTGACGTCTTCATGTCTCTGTCTTTCAGTTTGACTCTGTCCATCGTCCTGACGTCTTCGTGTCTCTGTCTTTCAGTTTGACTCTGTCCATCGTCCTGGCGTCTTCGTGTCTCTGTCTTTCAGTTTGGCTCTGTCCATCGTCCTGACGTCTTCGTGTCTCTGTCTTTCAGTTTGACTCTGTCCATCGTCCTGACGTCTTCGTGTCTCTGTCTTTCAGTTTGACTCTGTCCATCGTCCTGACGTCTTCGTGTCTCTGTCTTTCAGTTTGACTCTGTCCATCGTCCTGACGTCTTCGTGTCTCTGTCTTTCAGTTTGACTCTGTCCATCGTCCTGACGTCTTCGTGTCTCTGTCTTTCAGTTTGACTCTGTCCATCGTCCTGACGTCTTCGTGTCTCTGTCTTTCAGTTTGACTCTGTCCATCGTCCTGACGTCTTCGTGTCTCTGTCTTTCAGTTTGACTCTGTCCATCGTCCTGACGTCTTCGTGTCTCTGTCTTTCAGTTTGACTCTGTCCATCGTCCTGACGTCTTCGTGTCTCTGTCTTTCAGTTTGACTCTGTCCATCGTCCTGACGTCTTCGTGTCTCTGTCTTTCAGTTTGACTCTGTCCATCGTCCTGACGTCTTCGTGTCTCTGTCTTTCAGTTTGACTCTGTCCATCGTCCTGATGTCTTCGTGTCTCTGTCTTTCAGTTTGACTCTGTCCATCGTCCTGACGTCTTCGTGTCTCTGTCTTTCAGTTTGACTCTGTCCATCGTCCTGATGTCTTCGTGTCTCTGTCTTTCAGTTTGACTCTGTCCATCGTCCTGATGTCTTCGTGTCTCTGTCTTTCAGTTTGGCTCTGTCCATCGTCCTGATGTCTTCGTGTCTCTGTCTTTCAGTTTGGCTCTGTCCATCGTCCTGATGTCTTTGTGTCTCTGTCTTTCAGTTTGGCTCTGTCCATCGTCCTGACGTCTTCGTGTCTCTGTCTTTCAGTTTGGCTCTGTCCATCGTCCTGACGTCTTCGTGTCTCTGTCTTTCAGTTTGACTCTGTCCATCGTCCTGACGTCTTCGTGTCTCTGTCTTTCAGTTTGACTCTGTCCATCGTCCTGACGTCTTCGTGTCTCTGTCTTTCAGTTTGACTCTGTCCATCGTCCTGACGTCTTCATGTCTCTGTCTTTCAGTTTGACTCTGTCCATCGTCCTGACGTCTTCGTGTCTCTGTCTTTCAGTTTGGCTCTGTCCATCGTCCTGACGTCTTCGTGTCTCTGTCTTTCAGTTTGACTCTGTCCATCGTCCTGACGTCTTCGTGTCTCTGTCTTTCAGTTTGGCTCTGTCCATCGTCCTGACGTCTTCGTGTCTCTGTCTTTCAGTTTGACTCTGTCCATCGTCCTGACGTCTTCGTGTCTCTGTCTTTCAGTTTGACTCTGTCCATCGTCCTGACGTCTTCGTGTCTCTGTCTTTCAGTTTGACTCTGTCCATCGTCCTGACGTCTTCGTGTCTCTGTCTTTCAGTTTGACTCTGT
The DNA here is from genome assembly GCA_038048925.1 of Garcialebias charrua. Classification (NCBI taxonomy): domain Eukaryota; kingdom Metazoa; phylum Chordata; class Actinopteri; order Cyprinodontiformes; family Rivulidae; genus Garcialebias; species Garcialebias charrua. Next base: position 16,367 of record JBBPBX010026816.1, on the reverse strand, counting down.
CCATCGTCCTGACGTCTTCGTGTCTCTGTCTTTCAGTTTGACTCTGTCCATCGTCCTGACGTCTTCATGTCTCTGTCTTTCAGTTTGACTCTGTCCATCGTCCTGATGTCTTCGTGTCTCTGTCTTTCAGTTTGACTCTGTCCATCGTCCTGATGTCTTCGTGTCTCTGTCTTTCAGTTTGACTCTGTCCATCGTCCTGATGTCTTCGTGTCTCTGTCTTTCAGTTTGACTCTGTCCATCGTCCTGACGTCTTCGTGTCTCTGTCTTTCAGTTTGACTCTGTCCATCGTCCTGATGTCTTCGTGTCTCTGTCTTTCAGTTTGACTCTGTCCATCGTCCTGATGTCTTCGTGTCTCTGTCTTTCAGTTTGACTCTGTCCATCGTCCTGACGTCTTCGTGTCTCTGTCTTTCAGTTTGACTCTGTCCATCGTCCTGATGTCTTCGTGTCTCTGTCTTTCAGTTTGACTCTGTCCATCGTCCTGATGTCTTCGTGTCTCTGTCTTTCAGTTTGACTCTGTCCATCGTCCTGATGTCTTCGTGTCTCTGTCTTTCAGTTTGGCTCTGTCCATCGTCCTGATGTCTTCGTGTCTCTGTCTTTCAGTTTGGCTCTGTCCATCGTCCCGATGTCTTTGTGTCTCTGTCTTTCAGTTTGGCTCTGTCCATCGTCCTGACGTCTTCATGTCTCTGTCTTTCAGTTTGGCTCTGTCCAGCCTCAACAAACACGCAGAAGCCGTCGGTTTCTATAAAAAAGCTCTGGAGCTCGACCCGGACAACGACACGTACAAAACCAACCTGAAGATCGCTGAGGAGAAGATAGAGACGTCCAGTCCGGTAAGAGCGACCAGGACGTGTGGACATGTCCCTGTGGGTTCTGTGTTTGTGTGAACCGGTGTTTTGTCTCTCAGACTGCAGGTCTGGGAGGAATCGACTTGGCCGGTTTGCTCAGTAACCCCGGCTTCATGAACATGGTGAGTTCTGGAACACGCCTTTGGGTTTAGGACTTAACCCACAAACATCCACAGAAATAAAGAGTGGAGTCCATTTAATGTGACCGGACTGTCTCACACTGTGTCTCCTCAGGCGTCCACTCTGATGAACAACCCTCAGGTTCAGCAGATGTAAGTCTCCATCGTTTCTACTTCCGGCACTTGGCAAAGCAGGTCGCATCTCTTTTTGCTCCTCTCCTCCCTAAAGTTTTCCTCCTCCCTGCTTTTGCATTTTTGTCTCGTCTGTAACTCTTCAGTGCTCACTCAAACCAATTTGAAATGGATTTACCTGTAATTGCGTGGGCTGTTTCCTCTATTGATAAAATTTTTTCCACGAAGCGCACCGGACCAGGAGAGCCGGCTTGCCCCTTCGACACGCATGCGGTGGGCTACATTATGGACTCGTGGGGCGACTGGAAGTTAATGTGCCTGACCGTTCTTTCTGTCGAAGACGTGGAAGATTTGTGGATTATTGGAATATTGGTAGCAGCTGCTCTGCTTTTTGGCATTTGCGGAGGTTTCTGCTACTGGAAGCTGAGGAAGGCTGCCGCGGCGATCAACGCGCTGGCGAAACTTCCTGCTCAACAAGATTCTTTGATCCGGGCTATGACCTCAACGACCCAGCTGTTGTACGAGCTGAACCGCACGATGGGAGCAGTGGTGGACAGCCGCGGACCTGCAGTGCGTTTTGGGACTCGTTTACAGCCGTCCGGCCTCCATCAGGGCACAGATGGGGATTTGTAGCTCGGAACCTCACATGATTCGGCGATTTGGACCCAGACAGCACCTGGACTTCAAGGCTGCAGTCAAAGTACACTGTAGCCTGGCCTGAAAATAAATAAAGTAACTTATCTAATCGGGACTCTGAGCAACCTTGGAAAGAGGCTGACTGAAAACTTCTCCTGGAGTCGAAAGCTGTTGAGAACTCGCTGCCCCCCCTCCCCCCAGAGGTCTCTGTGTGCATTCAGATGGAGCCGAGCTGAGGCCATCTACAGACTGTGCTTATCTGAAATGATTACTCACGGACAATCTCCCTGCTTGCCATCTAATGCAACATGTCTTGTCTTTATCCGTGCTGAAGCTGGTAGTTTTTTCGACTTTATCATAGAGTGTCCTAAGACAAAATGTGATATTCTTTTTTTGAATACCAAGATTATCCGACTGTATGTTCCTTTTTCCATATCTGATTGTTGGCGGCGCGGTTTTATACTGCTGCGGCTTCCGTGCGCACGTCCCTCTTCGGATGATGCGCGCACCAATTGCAAAACTTTGTACCTTGGTGCAAATATGCCAATAAAGATATATTCTATTCTATTCTTCTGCTCCAGTTTTACAAACTAACTTCCTGTTTCTGCCTCACAGGATGTCAGGAATGATGTCTGGAGGGTACGGCGGGATGGGGGGAGGAGGGGGAGCGGGCGGAGGAGGACTGGGAGCAGGACTGGGAGGAGGACTAGGAGGAGGACTGGGAGGAGGACTAGGAGGAGGTGCAGCCCCAGCACCACCCCCTCCCCCTGGAGCTCAAGGACCTGGAGACCTCTCAGGACTGATCCATGCGTAGGTATCTCCAGCTGTGTGTTCCCCGGCTGCGTGCGCACGATGTCGCTGACAGATGTTTGTGTTGCAGGGGGCAGCAGTTCGCGCAGCAGATGCAGCAGCAGAACCCTGAGCTCATCGAACAGCTGAGGAGTCAGATCCGCAACCGCACGCCCAGCGCCGGAAACGAGGAGCAGCAGTGACGCACGTGGACCGTACGTTTAAGATCAGCTACAGTGGGCCGAGCATTGAGCTCTGAGGAACACCAAATACCACCTTAAACGATGAAGGGTGTTCTGTTCAATTTATTTAAAGCCTTAAAAACACAAAACTGTTCTAACTCAGCAGGGTGGTAGTAGCTGAGAGTGATTCCTTACAGCAGGGGTGTCAAAGTCAAATACACCAAGGGCCAAAAAAAATAAATTTGCTACAAGCCAAGGGCCGGACTGGTTAAATGTTTATTATAAGGGGGTGATATAAGATTTTTTTTTCTTCTTTCTGCACTCTTTTTATTCAGTAGTTTTTTTTGTTGTTGATTAATTTGTTTCATTTTGTCTCTTTTAAATGAATTAAATTAAATATTAAATAGCTTTACATCTGCTAAGTTCTTGGCATGAATCAACACAGCCATGTTCCTGCTTTTAGTATTTTACATTGTTTTATAATGTAGCTGTTTGTTTCGTTTTGTTTTTTTAATACAGTTATCTTGTGATTTTTAATTAATATGCTTTTTTATGATTGTTTACTGTTGGCTGCAAGTATCAAGCTGTGAACTCCTTCATTTTCTACAGCTGATAGCTGTTGGTCATTAATTATGATGAAGTTTAGCAACTTCTCGGTGAACATTTGAGCTCCGTGGCTTCAGAGGTGTGTTTTTATTGTTCAATTCGGGGCGGGCGCTCTGATTTTGGTCAGCTGCTCTCCGTCTGTCCCTCCTACGAGACGGTCAGACAGCGGGTTGGACTGGACGTAGCTGGGCGCGGTCGGTCTCCCTGTTTCGGTTCAGCGAGAGTGGCATCACGCTGAAGCCCCAGAGCTCGAATGTCCAACGTGAAACTAACTTGACCGTGGTTTAATGTGGCGCTATGGCTCTGCAGACATTGCACGTTGCTGTCTTGTGGTGTTTAGTGTAAAATACTTCCACACAGCGGACATGTTACGATGAAAAGTTGGCTAGCTGTTAGCTAAAGTGCTACTCACTCAGTCCGCACGCTGTAGCTGCTGCAAACTATGGAATGGATTTCCTGAATGTGACGTGAGGCGGGTCTTATTACTCTGGGTTCATGAGACACGACTCTGGATCGGATCAGCCCCACCCCTACTACTGTTGCATTGTGGGGAATGTAGTGTTGGTGCATGCAAAACACCAGCAGGCGGCTGTGGCCTGCGGGCCGTTTCTAATAGTAATTAAATATCATCCAGGGGGCCATAGATAAATAATTTGCGGGCCGGATCTGGCCCGCGGGCCTTGACTTTGACATGTGTGCCTTACACTCATAACAAATCACATGGAAGCTCTTTATTTTTATTTTTACGGGCATTAATTGGTTCAATAAACATTGACTTGTGTTTTTACATTTTTAGTAGGGGTGCGAATCTCTCAGTGTCTGGAGAATCGATTCGATTCAGAATCGATTTTTGATTCAGAAATGATTTTTCTATTAAAATGGTCAATTTAGTTTCAGTTTTGTAACTGACAAGCTGAAAAGAATAAACAACAATGTAAACAAATGGAACATTTATTTTAAACAATAATTTTAGGTTCTGTACTGTATCAAATTTTTTGCATCATTTGATATTTATACCAAAAATAGGAACAAATAATACAGGAATGCATTAAATACTGTAACCAGTACATTACCAGTACATATTAGCTTAGTTGCCTGGATTTCTCTAAAACAATAAAAGAAAAAGAAAAATCTAGGAACAAATAATTCATCCATCCATCATCTTTACCCACTTCTTCCATTAAGAGTCACGGGGGTCACTGGTGTCCATGTCCAGCCACTGTGCGAGAGGCGGGGGACACCTGGACAGGTCTCCAGTCCATCATAGACAAATAATTCAACAACAAAACAAAAAATATATATATACAGTATAGGCTATATATTTATTTATTTATTTTTTTAAATTAAGTAAACAGACTTCAGCCTACCACAGTGCATTAACCTTTAACTCAAAATAAAATACAGACTTCAGTTTTTTTTTTTAACATATTGATTCATATTTAGTTTTAAAAAATCGATTTTAGGGCTTTTAGAATCGATTCTGAATCGCCAGGACTAAGAATCTAGATTCTTTTTAAAAAATCGATTTTTTTTCCCCCTGCACCCCTAGGGCAACCATCTTGGATTTACTTGATAGGGACCTTATTACATCTAAATGCAGCCACGCATCAAAATGGAAACTTGGTACTGTACAATGCATTTTTATTAGGTTATCCAGCTCACACAGTTAAAACCATAGATATTATATATAAACACTAGATACCCTACGGACTGAGCTGCCTATTGGAGCGGACATTCCGTGCGGCCGCCATCTTGGATGGGTGTGTTTCGTGCTCCCAGCGCATTTATTTGTATTGAAGAAGCTGTATGCTCCACTAAAAACAATCATAACTTCACGAATTCTTACCCGATTTTCACACGGTTTTGTTTGTTATAAACGTCAGAGATGTGGTTATGACGTGTGACACTGCTACTCAATAAAAGTATGTGCTTTCATGCTTAAATACTTTGTTTTATGCTCTTTAACAAAGATACACATATGGCATGGGATATTAATAAATGTATACATTTTTAAATTAAAAAAACTAGTTTGATTGTTCATTTGAATTTATTTTACTCTCTCACTCAAACACAGCATACAATACAGAGTCTTGTGTACAATGCTACAGCAACTATTTTTTTTATTATTTTTGAGTGCTGTGCATGTAAACAGTTGTGAACTAACCTTTTTTTATAAGACCTGAAAAAGTAATCTAAACCCTCCAGGTCCTTTCACTACCCTCCCTGCAATTGGGGCTAGGAAGCTCCAGAGCATGGACAACCAGGACCTTTTGTGTGTCTGGTGATAGAGACTTTGTGAGGTAATAGGCGACTGGAGCTTTCCAATGACCCTGTAGACCAACCACCATAAAAACAAGCACCTCCGTGGCTACATCAGTCTCATCCATGCCATCACCCATATCCACATATCCAGACATTTTCTGGGTACAGGGATTATACTGGACATGTTTCTTGATGGCCATGGCATCCAACATGAGGACCACAGAGCCATATTTAACAGGGTCCTCTTCACATCTCCTCTGCAACATGTCCAACATCATTGTGTTGAGCCCAGGTTTGGCATCCACAGACTGCAACCACCTGAACAACAAATAAATAAAGGTTTATGTGCTTTAACCCATGGATTGATAGATATATTGATTCTCTTTCTTTCTCTTTCTTTCTTTCTTTCTTTCTTTAAGACTTCTTGATATAAAAACTTTCAAAAATAGTGAAAATAGCAAGCTCTAAGTTATTACATCTGTTTGTTGTACATCATACCTAGGGGTTGAAGTATTTTACTCAATATGTTTAAAATATGTAATAAAAATATACTACACCTTTGCAGTGTATGTGGATGAGGGAGGGGAAAATGCAGAGAATCCCTCAGGTAACTGTAGGCTCTGATCTGTAAATCAAACTACATAGTAAGCTTCCTAGAAATAAATACCTAAAGTCTGACAAAGAGTTTAAATGTAACATAACAAAAATTCTAAGTTGTAGTATTAATGTATTTACCTGAATGTAAGTCAAGCCTTTCTTTCAGCTCCTCATTTAGAAGGTTCTTCCTCTTCAGATCCAGCAATGATGACAAAATATAAATGATCAAATAATCAAAACTATTGTTCAATCTTACTTGTGAAAGGTAATCCCATGTGATCTACTTTCAACACTGCGCTGGTTATTGCAACCATAAGCTGCACAAAATACGGGCATAGTAACTCTGTGTTTACTCCTGTTGGCTCTTGTGTAGAAACCCCCATCCAATATGGCGGCGCTGCGCGATGCGATTCTGCCCACCGTGAGGTATCTAGTGTTTATATATAATATCTATGGTTAAAACCTATATGGTGGCAGCCATCTTGGATTTTGATGTGGCAACCCAATTATCAAATGCTATCCATAGATGTAGCAACACACCAAAATAGAAGTTGGTACCTCACTGACTTTTCAAGTTCTCATGCTCGCGACATGCACAGATGGAGGGTATTTCCAATTCTGCCTGTTCTTTCTACAATGGGGGATAGAAGTAAAAGATTAATAACTTTAAAAAAGATGTAATTTACAAACATTACAACAGATTGGACGTCACACATTGTACCATGACACCCTCAAAATATTAAGTTTTTTAAAGACAAATTAACAAACTTCAAATGGGTTTTGCTTCCATGACTTTTCATCTGCTTTACAACCCATGACTTGTTCCATCAGACACGGTGAGTGATTTGTCATGTGCCTAATTTAGATATTCTATATTCTGGAGTTCTGGACCCACGGGGAAGGACATAATTGAATAGGCTGTGTCAAAGCCTCCCCTACTTCACAAAAACCTCCCAGGGACTTGCTAACGTTAATTATCTCCCATTGCAATATGGCCTAGTTTTATAATTACTGGTCCTGCCAAATATACTACAACGTACTAAACCTTTCACCAGAAGGTTATTAATTTAGTGCATGCGATCCGTAGATCTGTGCAGTGCGCCTTTGCCTACTTACCTTATTTACAGACTGGATGACAATATTTGCGCTTGAGGGGTTGATTGGATTGTGTTGCAATCGCAGACTGTGAGGTGGGAAAGAAGCATCTAAGACAGGCTCTTCATTAGCCGTGCATATCTTATCAACTTTAGCGTGCTCATTTCAGCATCAAAGGGGTACAGTGTGCATTATAAACATCAAGATTAATTCACTTGTCATAAGCCTCGTGAAACCAGATGTTTAATGTATTCTGCAGTTCAGAAAGAGCTTTCTTGTGGCTGAAACAAGAAGGCTGTGAAGTTGCACTGCCAGCACATTCAGCCTTTTCTGTATCAA
>JBBPBX010026815.1:23703-37791 GCA_038048925.1 Garcialebias charrua | reverse complement strand
ATTGGATATGCCAACTGAAAATAATTGCATAAACACTCATTTTAAACATAACAGCCACTTACGAGCTTCCTAATATCACACCAGAGCTGACCCTTCAAGTAAGCATTCCTGCTTCTACCCTTAAAATAATAATAATAATAATAATAATAATGAATTTAATTTATAACGCACTTTTCATTAATGAAAATCTCAAAGTGCTAAAAAAATCTCCGCCCCTAAAAGTGTGTACAAGGGCAATTTAATTAAAAACACAAACATATAATTAAACAGCACAACTAAATTGCAAATCAATTTTACAGTTTGAGTCATTTATAAAATGTTGACTATTTATTAAAAATACGAGAGAATCGTTTGATGGGTAACATGAAAAGTGGTGTTAAAAATGTAATTCTGCACACTAACAAGACTTTTCCTTCAAAGGTTTAAATCTATTTTTTTAAAACCGTGGTAAATATTAAAGAAAAATAATAAATATATTTTAAAGTCTGAAAACAAATTAGTGTTGTCCTTAAAGCCATTTTAATGTGTTTTATGTATGAAAAGCAGCCAAAGAGAAAGCTCAGGACAAAGTGTTTGTACACTCATAAACATCTCTGGTGTTAGGAAAAGATGACAAGTAAAATATTTGGATTTAAATATTTACTGTATAAAAATCATCTCATTCATAAAGACCTAACCTAGACCTTAAAGTGCATCTTTCACTTTAAACACATGAAAAAACTAACATGAAACATGCACTTTAATCCTAAATCTAACCATTAGGATGCCTAAACCTAAATTCATTTGAGAAATCTGACCCTTAATTAAAAAATGGTGTTTCATTGTCTTTGGACCAGGGTTTGGTTCTTAGAAAATCTATATCCTGACACTGTAGGTGACTGTAACTGAATTTTTTCTAAAACCATAACAAAAACCAAACAGACACAGCCTGGCCTACTCCTGACAAACAAGGTTCCTTGTTGTGCAACAGAAGTTAGTGGTGACCAATGGCAATTTTATCCTCCTTCTGTGGGTGCTCAAGCACCCCTAAATTTTAACTCAGCACCCCTGAAAAATACAGAAACTATCATCAGGATTTTGTAAGAAAACTCGGTTCTCAAACTTCAGATTCACCAAAATACTTAATAAATTTGGAATAAAAATGGAACAAATGTTGACACTCTAAAACAGGTCAGTAAAATCCATCTTTTTTTTTTTTTTGCACAAGTCAGATCCTCTGCACCACCTGTCAATCAATCCAGGAGGCTTGTCAGCAGCTGACCAGTCAGCAAAAACGATTTGTCTAAAAGTAAAAAGGAGCTGCACGTCCTTTTCCTCCAACAACATTGGTGGGGTTTTACTTTATAAACACTTTGCAGTCAGAGGGATTTCATGAAAAATCATCAGAAAAATGCTTAAATGTTGTCAGTGGAGAACGTGTAACTCAGACAGCGTTACCCTGAGCGTTTAGAGCAGAGTGTCAAACTCTCTCACAAAAGTGGGCCAAAATTAAAACATTTTTCAAACCAAGGGTCAATGTCAGAATCTACATTAAGTCAAGTTAAATACCCAGAATCTTTTCTTGGTCACAGGTTCCTCAACAAGAGTTTGATTGGTCTCATTTGATGTTCTCTGTTGTGCTTTCAACATCATAATCAAAAATTACTAGGAAAAAAATCAAAAGATAAAAGTATTTTATATTTAAAATAACATCTTGGGGGCCAGGTAAGATGTCAACAAGGGCCACAATTGGCCCCTGGGCCTTGAGTTTGATACATATGGCAGGAGTGGAATACAGTTTATTCAATTTCCAAAATCTAAACAAAGTCTGGAAAAATGTAAAAGATGATAAAGCCCTGCAGCTGACCTCATGATCAGCTGATTACAACTGTGATAAACAGGAAGTACCACATGTTCATCATGTATGAAGGTAACTTCATATAAATCCTCTATTTTCTGTCATAATTACATTGTCAAAGTCAAAGTCAAAGTCAAAGTCAACTTTATTGTCAGAACTGCAATATGTACAGGACATACACAGGACCGAAATTGCATTTCTCTCAGTCCCTCGGTGCAACAGTAACCATCTAAACACTAAACACTAAAACATTTAATACACATAAGCATAAAATAGTAAAAAAGTGTAACACTGTCCTGAGTTTTTTCATAATAGTATAAAAGTATGAAAATTAACACCAACACTGAAACACCAAACACCCCTAAAACACCAAACACCCAATGAACATAAGCATAAAATGAAATAATAAAAGTGTAATACTGTCCTGAGTTTTTGCATAGTAGTATAAAAAGTATAAAAAGTATATCTATAAAATAAACTGAAGGTTCTAGCATTGACATTTGCAAAGAGTGGCACAGCAGCATATGAGTTAATGTACACAGTATATGTATGAGGTAGTTGATGTTGGTATAGAGGCAAAGTGGCATATGCAGTGAGGCACATAAGGCACATTTGGCATCCTTAGATAAGGCTAGTCAGAGAATGCTGTATATGTATCTGCAGTAGTGTAGATAAAAGTAGTGTAAATGTAAACAGTAGTAATAAATGTAAAGCAGTAGTAATAAATGTAAACAGTATTAATAAATGTAATGTAAACAGTGAATTGTGTGCTTAATGGTTAAATTAAAGGTTAATGCTTAAAGCTAGTCGTGCTTTGTTTTGTGTGTAGATATATGTTGTAACTTCTGGTTGCATAAATTTAGTATTTGTTTGCTCTGATCCTTTAAAAGTCCTGTTTGTGACTGAGCTCCTCGTTTACAGTCTTACCCCCATGAACTCGCCCGGTGTCTAAAGTTAAGCAGGGTTGGGTCTGGTTAGTACTTGGATGGGAGACCACCTGATACCAGGTGCTGCAAGTTTAAGCACTTCTCACCTACCACACAATGGGGTGTGTTGTTCAAGCCAGGAGTTATTATCAGTACTGGGGGCTAAGCACCCCTAAAGATCAGATCCTGAAATCGCCCCTGGTGGTGAGATTGCATCAGTTTTTTGGGGGGCCAGATTCAGAGTCAAAGCGTTTCTTACTTTTAGTGTTGCTTATGGACGTCTCAGCTTTAGTAGATTTGGGGATGAAGTTTAAAACCAGCAATAAACTGAAGGTGCTGCCTGCAGCACCAACAAGCGCGGTGACCGTCTCCCTGAGAAGATGAAGACATCAGCAAAGAGAGCGAAGATGAATATTCTGCCTCGTTGTCAGATGTGAAGATCTGTTTCTGTCTGCAACATATTAATACGACGAGCAGTGCACGGTGATCTCACCCATAGAGTGTGTTCAGTTTTCCTCCTAACGTGGAGCCGGCGATCATCCCAATGCCAAAACACAGACCCAGTTTGGACAGAGCATCGGCCCGTTTCTCAGGTTCTGAAAGGTCTGTGACGACCATTTGACATGCTGCAAGTAGAAAAACAAGTTTAAAAAAAAAAGGACTGCTCTCACAAAAAGAAATACAAAAATAAAATGTAGAGCCAGGCTATGTTTAAAAATAAAAATAAGCCACGCATCTCTGCTCTCTGAGACTGGAAGAGTGTGTATCGACACATGTTGTGTAATGCAGCCAACAACGCAACATTTAACTTTAGGAGCCATTCTGCTGAGATGAACTATTCTTCTTCTTCTCCATTTGATTTATGGCGGATCGCAAACAACTGTTAGGTGCATACCGCCACCTAGTGTGCAGGCTGAGATGAACTCAGGAACCGCGTGGGTGGAGCATTACCAGGGGTTGCTAGGTGACGGGGGCGGGACAAAGGTTGGGATGGGTTGTGGCTGTGGGTTGTGGCTGCGGTTTGTGACGTAACAAACCGCAGGAAGTGCAATCGGCCGTTTCTATCTAAGATAAATAAATATACTTATAGTAAATAAACCACTGGGTGCATTTTTTTGGCCTTAGGACTGTTTTTTTATGAAGTAAATACCCAAAGTTGAGTACCTTAAAAAGTGAATTTTGCATCTGTGGTCCCCTTTAACTGTTTGGGTCACAGGACTCAAATTGAAAATGCAAAAATAACAAATATATGAAAAGTTCAATTATACTTTTTTTTAATTCAAAAAAGCTTTTTAGCAACAATTCTCGTGACAATAAACTCTTGTTTAAAATTTAGCAAGATTTTTCTAAAGATGGTAGTATTATAATCCTGTATTGTTTTTTGTGTGGTTTTGTTAAGCTGGCACATTTATTCATTCAACCTTTATTTCATCAGGTTAATCTCATTGAGCCTCGAGGACTCATTTACAAGAGCGACCTGCTACAAACTAAAGAGTGATGACAACAATAACAGTAGAAATTTCCTTAAACAATCAACAATAGACAAACATAAAAGAGAAATACAGATTTTTCTTCTTTTTTTTTTTTACATATTAAAAACTAAATATGGGGGCTCGTCCGGGATTTAAAACAATGCTTATTAATGTGCAATGGTCTTAAAAACATTCTTAATTTACTTGAAGGTCTACTATTTCATACAAAAATTCATATTGTCCTCCACCATTCATGCCAGTTTTAGACAGAAATCATTTTCTGTTGAGTAGTGATGAAGTTGTTCCGGTTCAACCATGTTCATTCAACCTTTGTTTATACAGGTTAATCCAACTGAGCCTCAGGGACTCATTTACAAGAGAGAACTGAATTTTAACAGAGAGATGACAATAGGAGACAATCATAACAGATACAGTGTACCTGACTTTATGCAGTAACGAGATGTGTTATGACTCAGAGTGTGTTCGAGATGACTCAATTACTAACACGTCCAACTTTAGCGCAGTGTGTAAAACTGACTGAGTTACAGTTGTTTCTTTGGTTTTTAAGGTTGATTAGCTGTGGTGGCCATCTTGACTGAGGTTGTCTCCAAAAGTTAATAATTTCTTAGGTTATACTCACCAGGGATAACGTGCATGAAAACTGTTGGGAGTTTGTGAACGAACAGAAGGAAAGGATGGTCAGCTATGGCCAGCAGCACGAAGAAAACACTCGTCGCTGCACACGCTAAAGACAAGGCAGCTCGAGCTCCAAACAGATCTCCAAACCTGCCAAACACAGAAAACAAGACCAAACCTCAATTTCTTCAGCAGCAAACAGAAGCTGTGACACAATAAGTACAAGAAATGGAAAAAAATGGTTGTACCCTTGCAAAAAAGAAAAGAAAATAAATACACAAAAATATCAGTAAAACTACTGACAAATATAATAAAAGGAACCAATTTTAAGATCCACTAATGAAAATTTGTCATTTCTTTTAAATTTTGGCTGAACAGTCTTTAAAAACAATCTTATCATTCCATCCAATTCATTTTGCCAAATGTACAGGGATCAGTGCACAGGATTTTCTCCTGGTTGCAGAGCAGGAGAAAAAATATGTTAAGAAGGGAGAAAGCAGTGGGGGAATCTAACGTTTGCGTCTGCTGCTTTTTGTTCTGAGAGTACAGAACTTCCAGCCAGAGAGCAGTTTGTTTTTAAAGTTGATGTCCCAGGTGACTGGAGTCCTCTGCCATCTTCCAAGCCTGTTGGTGTTTTCCAGTCAGTTTACTGCGCAGCTTCATGATGCAATCATGTTGATGTTTAGTGTGGACAGTGGAGCCAGAGTAAAACACAGAAGTAGAGGAGGTCAGGATGCTCTACTGCGGCTCTGTAGAACGGCTCACAATTCAGTGGAGAGGTTTAGCTTTTGAAGCAGCTTAAGTGCATCCTCCTAAGCAGGGCCCGACCGGTAGGGCCAATAATTTAGGGCAATATACAGTAGATGGTTGGGGAGCTATCAGTGTCGGTGATAAGTGTTCCATTATTTACCGAAATAAGCACTTCTAATTTTCAGCCCTAAAATGCTGTGAACCAGCTGTAATTGTGCAATGTATCCAGCAGAGGGCGCATGAAGACTACTTTCAAGTCATTGCATTCACTTAAGTTTCACTTTCAAGTTCAGCACAGCCGTAGTGTATTTTACTGAACAGAACAAGGTACAGTACGTTTATTTAAACTACCGGTAATTCGTAAAACAAATCAACAATAATAAATTATCTTCAATCCTCCAACTCGTTTGTCATTAACTATCAAAAAAGGCGTTCAATAAAGGATCAACTGGACTTCCAGTTGATCCTGTATTGAACGCCTTTTTTGATTTCATCATGTCCTGGACGACTGAGAATCTTCACCAGTCATTAACTATGTGCTTCTCAAGTTAGCAAGCTAGCGTTTAGATAAACTAGCATAGGCTATTGCCATGTAAAACTTTATCCAGAACAATAAACAAGCTCCGCTCCACTTGCTGTTTTCTCAGAATTTTTCGGGTAGACAAAGCTCAAAACTTTCCAGCCATTATATCGGTGGCAGCCTGCCCCTCACAATATTGGTATAGGTGATAACTATAGTAACATTTCCATATCTGTCAGGTTCTACTCCTAAGAGCCTTCTTAACAACCTTGAGTGTCCTGCCCATTTCAGGTCCTTGGTGATGGCGATGCCCAGGAATGTCTTCTTGAGTATCTTTACTTCTTTAGCAGCTGTGCTATTAATGATGAGAGGTGGGTGTGGAGGTGGATTTGTTCAGAAGTCAATTATTATCTCAGCCATGTTGCTGATGATTGAATCCAAGTTATTATTGGTACACCACACACTCTGAAATGCAGTTTCCGTAGGCCGTTTCATCATCATTGGTGAGACAACCCAGAATGGTGATGTCATCAGCGTATTTCACAAGCTTTACAGAGGGGTCACTGGAGTGTAGATCATTGGTGTACAGAGTGAGCAGATATGCACTGTGTACACATCCCTGTGGTACCCCAGGTTGATAGTGATAAGGTGAGTATCGCACCTCACCTGTTTAGACCTGCTGGTAAGAAAGTCTGTAATAAGTTTGCAGATGGCAAGAGGGGCTTGAAATTTCTGAAGTTTTGTACAAAAAAATGAAACTGGATGATTGTATTAAAGGCAGAACTGAGGTCTAGAAAAGGGACTGCACTGCAGTTCTTCTTGTCCAGGTGATGAATATAATGAAGGCTAAGATTCCCAGTATTCCCAGCATCGTTCACAAAATGGTTTAACCTGTATTCTAACTCTAAAGTGTCCAGGTGATGGCCAGTGGTGGTTCTGAGGGAGGAAAAAGTCAGTTCACTTCACAACTATCAACATGAGGGCAGTACGTCGGCAGGTGACTTTAACCTTCTTCAGAACCGGGACAATGATAGCTCTTTTCCAAAACTGGAGGACATGATGCTCCATGATGGATTTTTTAAATATACATGTAAATTCAAGAGAACACAGGAGTTAACTGTGCCCGACCAAACTTCAGAACAGCTGTAGATATTCCATCTGGACCTGCAGCCTTATACATTTAGTTTGCTGAATATCTTCTCAAGAGCTGGAGGTGACCCATGCAGTAAGGGAAGGGAGACTGGTGGCCTAGCTTTGACAAAAATGATGGGACCATTAGAGAAAAATTTAAATTAAAAGACCGTAGGGACATTTTAAACCAAGGCATGTCCTGTGATGAGCACCACAGGTGCCTCCAACTTTGTAATCAGTCAGTCTGACTACTTAAAGGGTAAGTGACTGTTTGGTGTCATGGTGTGTACCACACTGAACACTGATGACAATTTGAAGAAATGGATAGTACTGATGAGCCCAGAACAACTTCAAAAGAGATTGGTGGTGTACTGGTACTTCACAGTCAACGTTCACCAGTGTCAGATGGTACCATCTGTCACTGTTTGAGCCAAAGTGGACTTGATGGAGGCTAAAGGAGGACACCTAACCATGAACAGGTCAAAGTGGTTAAAAATGCATACCGAGAAGGCTTGAAGTTTCTAGAAGCTTTCTTTGGACAGATGAGAACTTTTCAAACCTACCTTCCAAACATAGGACCTCCAATCAGTTGAATCACGCCGACTGTAGTTTGCAAATAACCAAACCACAACGTGTCAAATCCAAGTTTCTTTGCCAAATACTGTGGAGGCAACACAAAATGTACTTGTTAAGATACACAAAATCAAGCGCAGAAAGTGGTGTTTCCAATTGTGTTTTTTTTTTTTTTACTATAGAAACAATAAATCTTTACCATGATGTATTTTTCAGATCAAACTAGCCATTTATTAACCAGTCATATAGATAATAACTGGGCTAACTTGTACTGAACAGCAGTCAAAAGTTAACATAGGATTTGACTCAAATAGTGTTGAAACACCAGACTCAGTAAACATTTCAGCTACAACTCATCAACTTAAACTCACAAACACTATAATAAAAACCATCATGAAACTGTCCAGAATTTAAATAAGTTTGAGTAGCTGACACATGTCAGGGTTAAGTGTTTAGAAAAAGAGTGTGCACAATAATTTATATTAAAATCAGTTCAACAGCAAAACCAGTGCCATGGTGATAAACACAAAATATAACCAGATTAAGGTCAAGTCCAGTTAAACAGTCTATTACAATGTAATTATAACCTAATTTTAAATTTAATTACAGGACTCAGTACAGTAGGGCGGCTGTGGCTGAGTGGTTAGAGCAGTTGTCCTCCAATGCAAGAGTTGGGGCTCGAATCCACCAGCAGTCACGTGCCAAAGTGCCCCTGGACAAGACACTGAACCCCTCATTTTGACCTGTCGCGATAAACAATAAATCAATTAATCGCATGATAAATGAAAATTATCGACCTCATTTTCATTTATCAGCTTTATCGTTTCTTCATGTCGCTCTCTTTCTACTGAAGACACTGGATGACAAAAAGCTCAACTCCAGTGTCTTCATTGACTGACCCCTCCCTTTCTCTTTAAAATCAATTTAACCGTCCATAACTGCGTTTTTGGATTGTTAAAAGCAGCTAAGCTGAGAAGCTAAGCTACGAGCTAAGCTAACAGGCTGACCTCGGGACTAAACCTCCATCTTGTCAAAGCTCCAAAATTCACAGTTGAAACCCGTGCCTTCGTCTAAAAAGTTGTTTGTCTCTGCAAAAAGAAGCTGAGAACTTGTTTACTGATTTTTTTATTAAAAGCTTTGTGTGACAAATGCTACGCTAAAGAGCTCAAACCACACCGAGCGTCCGCCATTTTGAGAACCTAAAAATAGGAAGGAGAGACAGCCCATGTCACGTCAAGGGGCCTCCCTCCCATTTTTCTTAAAGAGACATACAGCTCGCTCCCTCACTATCCATCTGTCAGTTCAAACAGTCATACTGTCATGCAGTGATCAAAAAATGTATTACAAAGTGAACCAACATTTCTTCTTAAATTTGACAATAATTATTAATTATTATTATTTAGATAATTCTTGATTATTGTCAAATTTCAAACATTATTGTTTATTGCAATAATTTCTGAGACAATTAATTGCCCAGCAAAATTTGTTATTGTGACAGGCCTACCCTCATTGTTTCCGATGTGTGTCCTATCAGTGTATGAATGTGATAACGTACTGATTAGTCTCTTTAGAATGATTTGTTCAATTAGCTTTGTATAGATCTAGTGCTGTATGAATGAATAAATGAGGCACATATTGTGTTGTAAAGCTTTTTGAGTGTCTTGGTAAGATAGAAAGGTGGTATATAAGTACAGTACAGTTCATTTACCATTTACTCTAGGTATTGTAATCAGTTTATAATAATCAATTACAGGTGGTCCCCGACTTACGAGCGAGTTCCGTTACTACGAGTATCTCGTAAGACGAAAATCTCGTACGTCGGAACACAAAACACGTGTTCTCGTAAGTCCGGATTTTCGGTCGTAAGTCGGAAAATTTATGCTAGCGCTACTACGAATAGGGTTGGGCATCGAGAATCGAGAATCGTTCGGAACCGGGACTAACTGTCCAGTTTTCCCGGAATCGTTCAAAATGTGTATTTTCGATTCCTATTTTTGATGCCTACCACCGACCGGAAGTAGCCGCCCGCCCAAAAACCAATGAAGAAGAATCCACCGGAACATGGAAAGTGAGCAACTGCTGTCGAAAGTGTGGCTTAACTTTAATAAAATGACCAGTCAGCTCAGTGCAGCACTTGCAATAATTTTATTTTTTTACCCCACCTACAAAAAGAATCGGAATCGGGAATCGAAAGGAACCGGAATCGAAACAAAGAATCGGAATTGGAACCGGAATCGATCAAATTCAAACGATGCCCAACCCTAACTACGAACACTCGTTTTTCATCACAAATGTTCATACTAGTTCATGAACATGCTCAGAAACTTGTTTCCAAACGGTTAGCTAACACACTTTCATCTAAAAACACATCAAAGTGCTGTATTTTCTGTATGTTCTTTACAAATTTACTGCTCGTTCGCCAGCTCGTAAGTCCGGAACCTCGTAGGTACGAGCGCTCGTAAGTCGGGGACTACCTGTATTTCTAAATTAATTCAGTTATGATTGATTTAATGTGAAAATCATGAATGTTTCATATTCATATCCTACCTGTTGATAGATGTTTGAATGACCTCACTTTGAAAAAACTGATGAGCTAAAGGTTAGTCTGAGTGAGGCCCAGCTGCACTGAAAGCGCCACAGCTAGCTGCTGCTGCTGCTTGCACTCATGTATTGTGAAAGTGGTACCAATGTAATTTTTAAGGCATCCACAAAAACGGCTATGAAATATCTAAGACTGAAGTTTGTACTAACCCTCCTGCTGACCTTGGGTCAAAATCACCCACAAGGCCTCAGTGTTAAGACTCATGGGCCGTTTTGACCCAAGGGCAGCAGGAGGGTTGAGACAGTAATCCACTTTAGTCTTGCTCATCTCAGACTAGCCTGTTGCTCGTCAGTCTGGTCAGAATTTAACTCTATTTCTCCAAACTAAGGTCATCCAAAGAGCTATTTACAACACGTAATATTAGTTGTTCATAAGCTTTTTAATTTATAAAATGATGAGAGGTAAAACTGCTTTAAATCTCTATACTGTATTGGTATCCTGTAAGAAGAAGAGGGAGTAACACTGAGGGAGTAAAATTATATTATCATTATTAGCTGGTGGGGGGGTCTTTAGTTTTAGGAGTCAGAATATACAGTATATATATATATTTTTTTTTTAAAATAATAATAATAATAATGAATTTAATTTATAACGCACTTTTCATTAACAGAAATCTCAAAGTGCTACAAAGTGCTTCTGTTTGTGTATAAAAATTGCTGATAAAAAATGTGTTTTTATATTTATTCCCCATGAAGTGTTGGTAAACAGCTACAGTGTTATTACAATTTATTAAAAAATCATGGCTATATTTGTTTGAGCTTTGTTGAAATGTTTGTTTTCAGTAGCACAATGGCCCTAAACACACCTACTGGCTCTAAAGCTGCTTAACCATTAAAGACAGTAATTGGGGGTCTTAAGTCCAATGACAGCCTTTACGTGACCTGGCCTAAACCAGGCTGTGATGGTCCAGTGTGTGGCAATTTAACCAATTATTGATTGATATTCTGAAGCCAATGTGTGAATTTAAAAGTGCTTTGTGATTGTACTTTTGTTTATTTTTAAGAAAAAATAAGAAAAGTTAAATGTAACAAGAAGTCTGACCTGAGAAATAAAACAAGCTGAAGGAATGTGTAAGTGATGGTGTTTTATCTATTGGGGTCATTTGGAAACATCTGAGTAAATGACCTCTGTGTTTTCAACTAATAGGTCAAAGGTTATGGTAGGATTTTTTTTTAAAATATGACATCTGAAAAAAACATATTATGTTGGTAGCACTTAAACAAAATAGTTTGCTTTTTTTATTTCTGTTGGCATGTACCATGTATAAAGTTACCATGTGTAACTTTGTAAGTATGCAGACCATAATGAATGTCTTGATGTTTAATATTCTAAGTAGGACATGTTTAGTCCTGACTCTCAAGAAACAGTGATACAATTTCTATTTTTTTGCCACAATTTTACAATTTCAAACAAATTTATTTAAATTGTCACTTACAGTAATGTTAGGCTATAGGTCTGGGTTTCCATTATAACTTTGAACATTATATTTTGTTGTTGAACTAGCATCGTTTTGTAAATCAAAGCATATGTATAAAAAATATATGTGTAGAAAAATTGCATACTGTTTTAATATTTTAGGTAAACTGGATTTCAAAAATGTGCAGTATGACCATGAATTTAATTGTAATATAAAAAGTACAGTATGGGCTGAATTTATTTGTGTGGGAAGTAAAACACCTGTCTCTTATGATCTCTATATCAAGGTATAGGCGTTCAACTCTGTTGTTTTGGTCCCTTAAACCTGCTTTTTTATGAAGTTTTATGTACAAGCATATTTATAAATTAGTTTTGTCAGTAGTATACTGTATTACGTTGCGATAGCGACGTACAATGCCGCCGGGTGTCTGAACAGCTGTAGAAATCAGCTGAAACATGTCATGATATACGGGGTGGTTGTGGTGTAGTGGTAATGGCAGTCGTCCCCCGATCGGAAGGTTGGCGGTTCGAATCCCGGTTCCCCACACCATGTGTCGTTGTGTCCTTGGGCAAGACACTTCACCCCGAGTTGCTCCCGGTAGGACTGGAAAGCACCTTGCATGGTAGTCTGCCGCTAGGTGTATGAATGTGTGTAGATTTTCACTAATGAAAAGCGCGTTATAAATTGAATTCATTATTATTATTATGATATGATGATGTAACAGTTTATCCGCTAGGTGTCAGTATAACTTGGTTACACGGAGTAAAAGGTACTGTAGTGTATATAAGTGAAGATGACTTGATGGTTGTCAGGTGTGACACGGCAGAATAAAGTGGTGTTCAAACAACATGCTGAACTCTCTTGGTGGTATTAAACGGAACACAACAAAACAGATGAACAGTGAAGTTCAACGAACCGGAAGAAGGTAAGTTATAAAATATTAACAGCGCGCATGCGCATTAGCAGCAGTAGAACGGAGCTTTCGTCGTGCTGATTTCAAGATAAACCCGGAAATTCCAGCATCCCTTCCGTGACATAATCAGATATGCTTACCGGAGTAACAGAAAACTGAAGGAACATCCAGGTGATGTCCAGAGCAGCGATTATGTAAACGACGTAAATGATCCTCGTCTTCTGATGCTGGTCTGTCGAGGTTTTCAGAGACGAAACCGGAGTTTCGGACTTTTCCTCGGTCGTTTTCGCTCCTCGGCTCATGTTCAAAGCGTTTGAAGGCAGTCCCAACAGCAGCTGTGTTTTCCCGCAGGGCGTGAAGCGCACGTCCTGGTCAATGTCCTTTCACCTGGAGAACTTTCACATAAAACGGCTCTAATCTTCCCGGGGCTGTACTTTGTAACGAAGAGGCGGTGCCGACATTCTGACACCGAGAAATCCTCCGAGTCTGTGAGCAGGAACACCCAAAACTCTTTTATTTATTTATTTTTTCCAGATTTTTATCTGAAAGTGGAAGCTGTGTACAGTGATGCGTTCAGGAACCCCAGCCTTTGTACGAAGATAGTCTTTGTGGGGAAACATGAGCATGATTGACTTTTATGAAATCGACAGATGATTTTATTTCCAACCCTAGTTAAAAGTAGGAACTTTGGTTATACTGTACTAACAAAAAACGGAAAACAAACTTTTTTTTTAAATCTAATAAATTCACATTTTATTTACAGTAGCACAGCAAACTTTTTTTTTTTACAAAGAAAGTACAATTTTTGATACTTTGTATAAAGTAGTTAAATTTGTGGCATCAATGTACTCACAAAAGTGGGACGGGATACAAAAGGCTGTAAACATATGTAGTACAAATAAGAAGCTGGAGGAGTATGAAGACTGTTTAAAAATCCCTGTTAGAGAGGCTGAATGTCTCAGAAGTAAAGATGGGCAGAGGTTCACCAGTCAGCAAAGAACTGTTGAAACATATTGTGAAACAATTTCAGAATAAAGTTCAACTAGAATCTCCCATATGTACTGTTCATATTGTCAAAAGATTGTCTTCTCCTGCGCCTCTCCTGTTTCCTGGAATATCTTGCAAAAAGACCTGAAGCTCTCCACTTCAAAACATCTGTTCAGTTCCTGGTGAAAACCAGTACAGACATGTTCCTGTTTTGAGTTTTTCAACATCGTTTTGTTTCATTTTTTACACCATTTTCTTTCTTTTGTTCTTCTCTACTTGTATGATTTATTTTGTGATTGTCTACTCTTGTCATCACTCTTTGTT
>JBBPBX010026815.1:0-12455 GCA_038048925.1 Garcialebias charrua | reverse complement strand
AGCCCAATCAGGGTTTTTATAATAATAATAATCATCATCATCATTTTATTTAAAAGCGCCTTTCAGGACACCCAAGGACACTTAACAAACCAATACAGTTCAAACATTATGTTTATGTTTATTAAATTTGTTCATTTTTTAACAAAAGAAACACAATACAAGACAATCCCATTAATGATACGTACACAATGTAAAAAAATGAAAGGTAGCAGAAAGAAGAATAAATCTTATTATATCTGCCCCTTTTTTCAAACAATCAGATTAAACAATAATAATCTTTCACCAGCAGTACAAAATGACTAACTCTTTCTAATTTTCTAATACTAATACATAACTAATAATTGATACAATACACATTATGCTAATTCATATATATTTTTTCAACAAATTCCTTTTGATCATTTTCTTAAATGTAAACATTGACTTGGCATTTTTAACTACATTCTCCAAGCCATTCCATAATCTAATTCCCTGGATTGAGGTAGAACGTCCCTTCAAACTAGTTCTGAATTGTGGTTTTACAAACATCTCTGTCCCCTTAAGATTATAACAACTTTGTCTTTTAACAAAATTCATTTGGATATTTAAAGGTAAATCGTTATTTTGAGCCCTATACATAATTGATAAAATATTATAATCAACCAAATCATGGAATTTCAATAATTTCAGTTGATAAAATAATGTACTGGATGGATGACAGTAATGTTTTCTAGTGATAATTCTTACAGCTCTTTTCTGTAATACAAAAATAGGCTTTGTGATTGTTTTACACGCTTTCCCCCAAACATCAATACAATAGATTAAGTGTGGAACAATGATTGTGTTATACAACAAATACAGAGCTTTATCATTCAATAGGTCTCTGACTTTGTACAGTACTGCAATCGATTTAGCTATTTTTATTCTTACAGAATTTATGTGTTGTTTCCATGTCAGTTTGTCATCAATAATAACACCCAAAAACTTCACCTCACTCACTCTACAAATCTCAACACCCTCAATTTTGAGTGGAACATCAACAGTTTTCTTTTTATTACTGAATATCATGTAATTAGTTTTTTCTAGATTTAATGATAATTTATTGATTTTAAACCAAGTTTGTATTTTGGTAAATTCTGTCTTTATCAATTCCAACATTTGTTCTATATCTTCACCTAAACAGAAAAATGTGGTATCATCAGCAAAAAGTATACATTTAAGGAGTCCTGACACATTTACCAAGTCATTCACATATAAAATAAATAGCTTTGGTCCAAGCACATTATCAGTGACAAATTGAAATATAAAATACATAAAGATTATAAAATGCAAAATAATATAAAATACATCTAGTGAAGTTAATGATAAGCTAGTCTAAAGAGATGTGTTTTCAGGGCAGTCTTGAACAGAGAAAGGGAGGTGGTGTTTTGAAGGTCTGGTGGTAGAGCGTTCCAGAGGTGAGGGGCAGAGCAGGTGAAGGCCCTGCTCCCCATGGTGGAGAGGCGGGCAGAGGGTACATGGAGATGTAGCGAAGAGGAGGATCTGAGAGAGCGTGATGGGATGGAGATTTGTAGGAGGTCAGATAGATAAGGAGGGGCAAGGTTGTGGATAGATTTGAACGTGAGGAGTAGAATTTTGAAGATGATGCGTGATTTAACCGGGAGCCAGTGGAGCTGCTGCAGGACAGGAGTGATGTGGTTATAGTAGGAGGTTTGAGTGATGACACGGGCAGCTGAGTTCTGGACCTCTCCTGCACATTTTGTTTTCTATTTTTACTTTTCTTTTATATGTGTTGTTTCTTTTTGTGCAAACAATAAACAAACAAACAATAAACAAACAAACAATAAACAAACAAACAATAAACAATCAAACAAAACACGGGTCAAGCCCGAAATATCCGACCCGCGCCGAGCCGGTGTAATTCTGTGTAATTTTAACACCTCCTCTTCCTTTTTTTTGACACTCCTCTCTCATCTGTTGCTGGAAATACAAGGGAAAGCAGTCGCGCTCTCCTCCATGTCGTTGACGTGACCAATATACTAAAGATGTTTTAATATAATTCATTAAATCACAAAATTACAAAGTGAGTCTGAAGTGTGCATGTGTTTCTTGAGCATTTGTGTGAAGAGTATTTAATGCATCATGGCATTAAGTTACCTTTACTCACTTTGTTTGGCATCATTTATTAATGCAGACTGTCTGCTGCTTTGGGCTATCACTACACCAGAACATTTCCCATCATCCTCGTGTCCTGCACTGATGTGCACAATGAGAAAGCAGTGCCCTCTAGTGTATTTACCACTTCTACTTGACAAACCTGCAATGTTTGGTCAGGTAAACTCATCCAGACACATTGTAGAAAACCTTGAACAGTCTGTATCTGTCACAGCTTTTTCATTAGTTTAAAAAAGAACAAGCAGTTAATGTTTCTTAATAAAAAATAGTTTTTAATACAATAGCACACAACAGATGTTGAACTTTCTCTCAAACATGCTTATGTCTTTTAGAAAGGCCTATCGTCCACTGACTTTTAATGCTAGAGTTTCACTGTCAGTTGTGAAATGACCAAGTTGTAGCTGTCAAATCTGGAAAACATGTGCACTCTCATGCTCACTGTGAATGACTCTCAGCTACCACCATATGAAATTTGCATCCAATGGTTGTAAAATTGGCTAAATCACAGTGTTTTTGTGTTGACTTGCTGAGGTGGCCATCCTGAAATGGATTGAATCCAAAAGTTCATGAGTTGTAGATGGAGTTGATCGCCTTCACCGTTCAGCGGTGAGGAATAATTAACGGAATAATAAAAGTTATGGTGCAGCAGTTGTGCATTTAAGAAACAGTGTTGTAGGATGTTAGCAATTTTTAAAACACGAGCACACCAACATGCGTGTTGGGGCTTCATGTAAACGAAGAATCAATAACAGTCACTGAAAACAGCTTTGACCGTGTGCAGCTGAATGTTGTCCAGCTGTGTTCAAGCCCAACAAGGAAAACTTGCTATATATCCAATATGTCTCGTTTTAAGAGCAGAATGTAGATTTTACTTTTCAGTCTTTAAAAACACATGGAAACCTGTAGAGCAGCTTTAAATACTGGTATAATGATTAATGCATAAAATATCAGGCCCCTGTGAATTTAACCAATTACTGTATTCATAAAAAGAAACAATCTCTGAATTTTGGCAGCAGCTGTGAGCTTTTACACATAAACTGTGCAGAGACAACCAAAAGAATAAAAATTTAAACACATCCGTCGAGTCACATTTCGTAACTCTCAGTAAAATGTCTAAAAACTGCACATCAGTCAAGTTTGTTGCAGGAAAAATAAGACACCATAAATCCAACAGTTGTTTCTGCAACGATACTGGGCCATTCAGTGTGAATGTGGTGCTTCTGCAAACCTCCAGAAAAACTGTGTAACTGTGGTTTTTCAGCAAACAGAGCCAGCCCTGGAGGCTCCACAGAGGAAGATGGTAAATTGGTTTGGCACAGCAAATAGGCAGGCTATTGTCTGAGACACTTCAACACCTTCCCTGTGGCTTTATTTCTGCTTTCCACCCTCTGAACTGGTGATTAGGACGTCGTTGGCGTCTGAACAGAGTTCCACTGCAGAGCAGTGAAGAAACATACGTCAGTGGCTCATCTGTGTGCAGAAAGAAGGGTATACACCCAAAGAGTGGCTAATGATAAACCTTTAACTGTCGTGGTTCAGACATTATTTTAGTAGCATGGTCATTTCTGCATGGGTCACCTCCAAACGAGACTTGCAAAACCAGTTGCACCAAAACCCTGGACCTGCAGGGAGGAGGAAAAAAACATCACAAACATATCACTTTCAGATATTAACATCTAAATTATCAAGAAATGTACGAGTCAGGAGTTTAAACCCATCTGTGGAAATGTTGTGATTGTTGCCAACCACCTGTGAGAGTGTCTATTTGTCTGCACTGTTTTCTGCCACGTTTCTCATAGAAAATTATTTGAGCTTATTTTTCATCTTTGAAATTTTTAGATGTGTTTACAACCTTTTACTGCTCCTTTCATATTTTGTTCTGCTTTAGCTTCTTTCAGCTACATTGTGCAAATTTAAACTTTTTTCCAGCTATTTCAGCTGTTTTGCAGCTGTTTTGTGGTCCTTTTAGATTCTTTCAGCTAACTAACATTTTTCAGCTTTTTCTAAAAAATTTTTTTGCAAACTTCAGCTTATTTATGCAAGTGCAAGCTTTTTCTGCAAGTACTGTAGTTAGGCTAATTTTAGCATATTTTGGGGGCTAATTCCACATTTTTGCACTCATTTAAACTTCTTTCAGCCTGACATCAAAATTGCACTCTGTCCACCTCCTTCTGGTAATTTAAGCTTCTTTCTACTTTATTAGCTACTTTTCAGCTGCCTTTTTTTTCTAATTTCAGTTTTTTTTCTTTAGATAATATCAATTGTTTTTGCTAATTTCAGTCAAACATGTTCTTTATGCTTTCTTAAGCCTGTTTTACCTTACCCATTTAGCATTTTAGCTCATTTCAGCTGTTTTCAGATAAATTCAGGGTTTTTTGTGGTAATTTCTGCTATTTTCATTCTAATTTACCTCTTCATGCTCATTTTAGCTTGTTATGCTCCTTTCAGATTATTTATGCTAGTTTGTTACTTAGATTATTTAGCTGTTATTATGCAAATTTTAGCTTTTTCAGCTAATTCCACCTTTTTTTTAGCTCATTTCAGTTCTTTCCACTTCCTTCTGTTAGTTTAATTTTCTTGCTGTCTTTCAGCCATTTTTTTCTTCTTCTAATTTCACCTTTTTTAAACTACTTTCCTAGTTTTTCTGCTAATTTCTGAATATTTAAACCAACTTCAGCAAATATGTTCTTTCTGCTTTCTTCTGCTGATTTAGGCTTGTTCTTCCATTTCAACTACCGGTACATTTTTTTTTAGCTAATTCCAGCTATTTCTCAGCAAGTTCTGCAATTAACATTCACACTGCATTTTTGCAGGACATGCAATTTCTCTAGTTTTGAATAATATTTGTGTCTTTGAGTGCATGCGTGCCAGATAGATAGATAGATAGATAGATAGATAGATAGATAGATAGATAGATAGATAGATAGATAGATAGATAGATAGATAGATAGATAGATAGATAGATAGATAGATAGATAGATAGATAGATAGATAGATAGATAGATAGATAGATAGATAGATAGATAGATAGATAGATAGATAGATAGATAGATAGATAGATAGATAGATAGATAGATAGATAGATAGATAGATAGATAGATAGATAGATAGATAGATAGATAGATAGATAGATAGATAGATAGATAGATAGATAGATAGATAGATAGATAGATAGATAGATAGATAGATAGATAGATAGATAGATAGATAGATAACAGACTACAGTATTGGTTTATGCTTTCAACTACCTATGTTCCAAAAAATATATAACAATTTTATTCATAAGCTCTCCTTTTTCACCAGTAAAATGTGGAAATGATAATAACCATCATTTTTAGCAGTGACAAACTCAATCTTTAAAGTAAAGGTAAAAGTTTATTATGTTTTATTTAATATTTAAACTAATAATATGGTTCAGAATATACTGTACTAAGTTTGTACACAGTAGCTGAAAGTTTTATGGCTATCTAAAATTGTTCAATCAAATGTAGTTAATTGTTATAATAAGGATAAGTCAATTCCAAAGTTTCAAAAAGTGAGTATTCAGAGAATGAGCCCCGTTGTGTTACAGTGCTTGCATCTCTATAACTCTGACAATGTTCGAGTTGTGATCGCACAGCTCTGTTCCAGTGAACATCTTAGCTGATGTGTGAGTCGACAGCTCGAGACTGGATTCTTCCAGGGCACTCTCTGCCACGGGTCCGGGGACTTTCCCCTGGGCGTGAGAGAGAAACCAGGTTCTCTGTTTGTAGCCCAGAGTGCAAACCTTCTGAATACCCGGATGTGAACGGTGGCGGCAGTAAATATATACCCGGTCAACACAAACACACATAGACTGACGGTGTTGTACAACTTCGCGTGGCTCTGAATATAATGTAATATGAGCACTGTACAAATAAAAAAACACAGTGTACCTGTAGCTAAAACATACATAAAGTGTAGTTCGTTCAAAAACACACGTAAAGTTAGTTTTAAACTGTGAGGCATTGTGGGAAATTTAAAGAGACAGCGTGTTTTTATATCTAGAGGAAAAATGACTCAAATGGAGCAATGCCGTTTTTATTGATACATATTTTTATCAGTATTTACGTTTCTTAATTTCTGCCACTTTCATAGCCTAGCATAAGCGATCAGTAGCTATCAGTAAGAGAGATTTCACAGTAATTTTTTAAAAATGTGGACATAAACGCTTTATGATTATTGATTATGGATTATCTAAAAAATGAATGAGCAAAATACCCACGAAGCTTTTGATTTTACCAAACGACAGTTCAAAGATAGAGAATGTTTGGCGAGGAGTCACGTGCCTGTGACGCGTTATATCCCAGCATGCACTGCTGTCCTCTAAATCACGAGTTTATTTTACACTTTATGGTTTTATTACATTACTCGAGGTAAATTTTCAGAACTTATTTTATTCTTTTTATATTTCTTATTTAAAAATACATTGTGGGCACCGTGACTGAAAATGGTTACGTTTTGGTTGGTCTTATAAAGCAGCTGTCCTGTGAGCACTTCCGGTTGTGGGAGGAAGCTCACTGTAGAGATCACACGCTGAGTGCTCGTCACTCTAACCAATCATCTCGGGGAAGGTCTGAGACAAGAGCCAATGGTTGCCCTTGCAGGGTGTCACCTGACTGGGTGAGCGAGCGAACAGAAAGCAGTGGCCCGTCAAGTGTAGCCTCAGCGCAGGAGAAGCCAGGCGGAGCAGAATAGCGCCCCCTGGTGGATGCGGTGCACGTGGGCTTGGAATCACTCGCGGCTGGCGGAATGAGTTCGATGTGTGAGGTGGAGCACTGCTCCAGAACCCAATTCAGACTACTCTCCTCCCACAACACTTTTCTTTCTTCTTCTTGTAAATTATAATTTTCAAGTCATGAATCAAATTAAAGAAATACATTACAATAAATACACAAGTGAAAATGCAACCACATTGAAAGAAACTACAAGAAGAAGACAGAAAGGTATTTCATCAGAGCCATATTATGTATAATATAAACAAAATAATGAATAAAAAAGTCATGTCATCTGGAAGTCATATAAAGCAGGGCCTTTACGATCAAAAGAGCCATTTTACACCTTCCTTCACTAAATTAAAAGTTATCAGAGCCGCAACAACCAGTATCAAGTGGTGGCCCATGGGCTACTTTAGGTTTGTTGGAGGGGGCTTTTGTGGCCATTAGCGGTGACATTATAAAGCTAAAAAGTATCTAATAATTGGGTGTGAAGGAATTTCAGTTAAAGACGTGTTCTGAATGACCAGGCGTTTCTTAGAAAAAGTAAGGTTTATTGATTAAGACACAGGTTTAAGACAGTTTAAACAGAAAATGGGCATTTAGGTCAATTCATGTGCACACGAACCAAGCTGCTGGATCGAACCTCTCGCCGTGAAGTCGCTCCAGGAATGCCTAAAGTCTCCTTTGATACGTGATGTTATGTGGTACCATAAATTGTTTTGGGATTTTGCTGTTGTCCCATTGGTTAAACCTGATAGTTGCCTTAGCGACGAGATTTATGATCCTGCTCAAGGTCTCTGCTTCCTGACCTTTATCAGTTTGTGTGCTTCTTTGTTTGTGCAAATTCAGAGGAGCAGTTCTAGATTTAAACGAGTTTTGCTTAAGTTTAAACAAGTTATTGTCCTGTGCACCTTGTGTGTGATTAACTAAGTGTGAGCCTGTGTATTGAGCATAACTAAATGTATTTCTGATGTGTGTGGTATACTAAAGATGTTTTTTCTGCATGTGTGCCCTCCCCCCTTGGAATGTGTTATGTGCAGCTCTGGTTTGCTTCAAAGAGGTGGCCCGTGGGTCGAGGCCTGCTCCATCAGCTTGGTCCGTGAGATTAATACTGGCACACCTGAACATGTGAAACCCTTTGTGGTTACATGAGAAACACAGTTGCAAATCGAAGCACATCTACTATAGGTTTGATCATGTGAATAATATAGGTTTAATCATAATAACGTGTATAACAGTGATTTATCCTTCATCTCCCTCTCTCGGCCTATCAAAGATAGGCCGCAACCACCAGCAGAGCACCAGGGGCCCCCGCAGAGGAACCCCATCCCAACACACCAGCGAAGGAAAACCACCCATAACAACAAACAAAAAAAGAATCAAAATTAAGTAATCAAACCACCAAAATCAACTAACCCTAGTCCAAACCTCCATCCGACTCCAAAACTAAACATCATCCAAACACAAAAACAATAATCAACCGTTGAAAGCCGTAGTGGCCTAATCTACTCAAGGAAAAATGATAAATGCGGTTCCCCTCTTCGCTCCGACTCCCCAGCTGGGGTCCACCCCCGAGTTCCCCATCCACTCTACAGGTATCCGGACTCCGCCGAATACCTGAGAGCTCCTTCACCCAGCAGCGAACTGCGCCTGACCTCCATCAGACCCCAGAACCAACCATCCCGACTAACCCCAAACTGACTCCATCATTAAACCCGAAAAATAAGATGAAAACATGAAACCCCCTCCAAACAGCAAGACCATCAGAGAAATAATATAATTAGGATAAAAGCAACACTCTTCCATTCCACACACAAACACTCCCCACTACTACAGGTATCTGTTGTCTGCCAAATACAGGTGAGTTTGTGCGGCAGGCGACGGTGTGGACCCCGCCTGCACCAAGGGAAACGCCGTCCCAAAATCCTCCATTTCCCTGGAAGCAATCATCCTCGAGATTTTTGCCCGTGCACAAGGTGTCACGCACCCCATAAATAAGCAGAACAGAACCAGAATAGCTAGTGGCAAGGCCAAAATCTTGACCAACACCTGAGGCCATGATCCTCTCGTGAACCACGACAGTGCATGCCACAGCCCTGTATGCGCCTCCTCCGTCTGATGCTTCTGAAGCTCCCTCAGATGGCGCAGGGCCGCTGTCACCCTGACCTGTGGATCTGAAGCAGACGCATCAGGTATAAAGGTACAGCAGGTGCCATCCTTAATCACCTCACACACTCCATTAACAGATGCTTTAAACAAATCCAACAGCAAATTATGATGTAAAGACACAACATACATGGCCCACCGCTCTGCAGAGGTGGTCCCTAACGCCTGCACCGAATCATAAATGAACATCCCAAATTGGTAATCTAAAGCTTCCATGCGCAACAGGTGGTCCCCGACCTTCGACCCCGGGAAGAAGCCACGCTTCCATTCCACTGGGACCTCTGAACCCCAAGAAGACTCGAGCTGACTGACGTCAGAAGTCTTTGAATGTCCCACATAGTGAGAACCATTACTCAAAGACACCAGGTACGACCCCTCTGTAACTGCAACAGGTGCACAGCACCCAGTCCAGTTCACTGGCAAGGTCAGGAATACCTGATGTCCACACAGCCATGCCAAGTCCTCAACCGGATACGTACCATTGCTGCTAGGCACACTCATGAACTCCCTTCTCGGATGGTACACCGCCCTGCACCTCTCCTCAGGGAGGGACCCCACTACCACCTGATATGAGTCCTGATGATGGACGCGGTGCACACAGACAGGAAACTGTCCACTGGATGGCCATTCTACAAATTGAGCTAACACCATCGGGTGTGATAATGTACTCAATTTGCACCACTTAGGCTGACATCGCAGGTGCTCCATGTAGAATCCTCTGGAGCTCATCTGCAGAACACAAAATGACAACATCCGGTCAAGAGGTGTAATCGTCAATGGCCGCTGTGATTCCTCAACAGAAAGTGGGGTGCAGATGTAAGACTCAGACCTGTGGCGACTTCTGGCCAAAAACTGCGCATACCTGTACCAAGAGTTCCTCTGAAAGACTTCAGAAAAATTCATCGATATATGACCAGCATCCTGTACCCGCGTCCATGTCCTCGGCATGAGGACATCTCTCTCACTCCTCTGATGAGGAGGTACAGGATGACAGCTTGGATGACCTGGTATCACACAGAAATATTCCAACAACAGAATAGTGGAAACTATAATCAATGACCCCACACCTGCAGCTACCATTAGCCTCTTCTGCCCCTCAGCCATGCTTGATATAGTTCGAAATTCTCTACAGTGTCAAACTTTGAACCCTGGAGTGTGATGAAACACAACAGAAACACAAATTACCCCCTTCTCAGTTAAATCTGCAGAACCTGAAAAAGAAAATACACATAAAAAGCAGTGTGGAAACCCAACCATCAAACATATGCACAGTTTACAAAATCTTCTTCTTGTAATTTATAATTATTATAATTAATTTTTCTTTTAATCTTTATTATTCAGGAATCACTGGAACCGCACCTGTAAAAATACATCCTCAAAATGAATAAATCACTCCCCCATTGAATTTTGAACCAGGAATATGAAAGTGGTCAAAAACCTCTAATATTTTATGATTTAACGCTGAACTTGAAAAATGTAACTCCAAACCCTTGAAAGTTAGACCTGGAAACGATGTGTTGTTCTGCTGAATTCTAATTTTAAATATAAGTCAGTCTAATTGATAAAAGTTAAAAGTTAAAGTGTAGCAGCAAATTATTGACCCAGACCAATTCTAAGATAAGAAAATGTCGTTAATTTTATATTAAAGGTGAAATCAAATATCTAATCCTAAATGTGTGACCTTTACACTGTATGATTTAAAATTTAAAGTTTAAAATATTGATGATTCAATATTGCAAAATAGAAACACCTGTAAAATTCAAAACACTCTGTCAGCCTTTCTGAGTCGATTTAACCCTTGGTTTTCTGTTCTGTTCCGATGTTTGTTGAAAGATGTATTCTTCAGAGGTCACCACCCTTTTCCTTGGGCTGCAGATTTGCTGATGATTAATGCCAGGTGGGTTGTGTCCAATACCCCGTTCCCCTGGCGGCAAACACTGCCCCTAACCCAAAAGTGAATGGTCGACCCCCTCTTTTATGCTCCTGTTGGTGTGGCTTGCCTTGTTAAGCTGCAATCATGCAGCATGCGCTCTTCTCTCAAAGCAACAAGGCAGACAGGCCTGGCACCAGGGGGAACTGTTTCCCTATCGTTCTGGTGTCCTTGCAAAAGCAAGCACAAAGATGCTCTCCAGGAAGACAGGTGTTTTCAGGAAGCTCCACCACTCGAACCAGAACACCTCACGAACAGATGACTTCCACGGAAAAGGAAGTGAAACGAAGCGGCAACTGAAGCCCACACCTTTTCGACCACGACACCTTCTCGACCACGCCCTCTCAGATGAAGATGCAGGACAGCCGACCTTTCGTGTGAACCTGCCCGCTCCAGATGCTGCTCCGGAGCTCTCAGCTCTGAAGCTCCGTCCGAGCTACCTCGACCTTTCGTGATGACCTTTGAGGTTCGCTCTCCGGACCACTCTGGCTGTGTCTCACCCTCTCTGGCGCGCTGATGATGTGCGTTTCAGCAGCCCAGATGTGCTCGCTCACGTGGTGACTCTCTCTCTTATAGACTCTGAGAAGCCCCCAGGATGTCAGTGGGCCTCCCGCCTTCGATCAGGCTTTGTCGCCTCTTGTGCGATGGATTCACCGTTCTGGAGAAGGAAGCTGGACAGACCACCATAAGTCTCACAAAGTACATTTTACATGACATTTCAACAACACACAACCCCTATTTACAGACGTCCTCAGCCCTAAAGCCCCCAAGTTAATTAATTTTAGTCTGTGCACAGATTTCAGCCAAATTTTCAAAAGTGGGCTAAGATATTTGAGGCCTAAATTATTTTTTCCCACTTTCTGTAGATCTGCATTTTTCCTTAAAATGTATACAATCCTCCTATATGAGTTTTGCAGAAATAAAGGAAAAAATGTCTTGGACTGTAACAATTGATTAAAATTTTTAACTGTTTTCTCATCTTCTCTTCTGTTTTTGTTATACCTCTGGTCAGCCAGTGAATATGGCATGTCAACCATAAAATTTCGGACACCTTTTACCGTATTAACCTGTCTGTA
Source organism: Garcialebias charrua (assembly GCA_038048925.1). Lineage (NCBI taxonomy): Eukaryota > Metazoa > Chordata > Actinopteri > Cyprinodontiformes > Rivulidae > Garcialebias > Garcialebias charrua. The sequence continues at coordinate 393 of JBBPBX010026815.1, read as the reverse complement.
CAACCAATTATTCTCTCATGACCTGGTGTCCTTCCGAATCTGAAATCTTCTTTACTCGCGCGAGCTCCTTGTCCATTCGAGCATCACGCAATAAAAGCACGGCGCATACGTGCACAAATGTTCTGATCAGATAATTAAAATGTGTGCATGCCACCAGCTGAAAAAATTTCCGTTCAACTGAAGCGCATGCACCTGCGCGAGTTTTCCGCATGCTCCTCGAAATCATCTTCTTCTCCGTCTTCTGGATGAGTCCAGTCCGTCCTGCTCCACTTCAGCTCCCTGGTCCTGTTTTCAGGGTCTCTTTTCAGGAGCCGCCACTGGCTTCTGTGTTGGGTCTCCCTTGTAGTTCCAATTGATGTTTCCTGATGTTCCTTTTGCTTCCAAATCAGCCAA
>JBBPBX010026814.1:0-37792 GCA_038048925.1 Garcialebias charrua | reverse complement strand
GCTCCGGAAACGTTTAATTTAGTGAACAAAGGGGCAGAAATGGCTCTTTTGATCATAAAGGTTGCAGATCCCTGGGCTAGTGGGATGGCTCGGCGTACCCGGCAGAAAATTTCCCTTATTTTTAAATCCAAAACTTGACAGGTATGATGCAGGGTTTTACTCTGCTCTTGTCATATTATGGCTGTATTTGAATCATTTGTTGTAATTTTTCCTAGTTAAACTGTAGTGAACCAGGTAAATACACACTCTTTGAAAATTGTGAAATTGAGGTATGTTATATAATAAATCTTAAAAATGTAAAATATGTGTTATGGCTGAAAAAAATGCAGAAAAATTGTGAGTTTTTTTCTTACTTGTTGAACCTATATGGAACAAAAAAGGAGCAGAATAATTAGAGACTAGAAAGTTCCGGAGAAACTTCGACGGGGGCTGCCAGGCTACTGCCCGCTAGCAGCTATCCTGAATACAAACAGTAACTAGCATGCAAGGCTAACACCTTATTTTCCAACCAAACTTACACAGGTGACTCAACAGACCACGCTGAACAAGTTTCTGGTGTTATCTCACATGCTAACGGGTGAAGCTAATGCTAAGCTAACTAGCATGCTAGGCTAACACCTTATTTTCCAACCAAACTTACACAGGTGACTCAACAGACCACGCTGAACAAGTTTCTGGTGTTATCTCACATGCTAACGGGTGAAGCTAATGCTAAGCTAACTAGCATGCTAGGCTAACACCTTATTTTTCAACCAAACTTACACAGGTGACTCAACAGACCACGCTGAACAAGTTTCTGGTGTTATCTCACATGCTAACGGGTGAAGCTAATGCTAAGCTAACTAGCATGCTAGGCTAACACCTTATTTTTCAACCAAACTTACACAGGTGACTCAACAGACCACGCTGAACAAGTTTCTGGTGTTATCTCACATGCTAACGGGTGAAGCTAATGCTAAGCTAACTAGCATGCTAGGCTAACACCTTATTTTTCAACCAAACTTACACAGGTGACTCAACAGACCACGCTGAACAAGTTTCTGGTGTTATCTCACATGCTAACGGGTGAAGCTAATGCTAAGCTAACTAGCATGCTAGGCTAACACCTTATTTTCCAACCAAACTTACACAGGTGACTCAACAGACCACGCTGAACAAGTTTCTGGTGTTATCTCACATGCTAACGGGTGAAGCTAATGCTAAGCTAACTAGCATGCTAGGCTAACACCTTATTTTTCAACCAAACTTACACAGGTGACTCAACAGACCACGCTGAACAAGTTTCTGGTGTTATCTCACATGCTAACGGGTGAAGCTAATGCTAAGCTAACTAGCATGCTAGGCTAACACCTTATTTTCCAACCAAACTTACACAGGTGACTCAACAGACCACGCTGAACAAGTTTCTGGTGTTATCTCACATGCTAACGGGTGATGCTAATGCTAAGCTAACTAGCATGCTAGGCTAACACCTTATTTTCCAACCAAACTTACACAGGTGACTCAACAGACCACGCTGAACAAGTTTCTGGTGTTATCTCACATGCTAACGGGTGAAGCTAATGCTAAGCTAACTAGCATGCTAGGCTAACACCTTATTTTCCAACCAAACTTACACAGGTGACTCAACAGACCACGTTGAACAAGTTTCTGGTGTTATCTCACATGCTAACGGGTGAAGCTAATGCTAAGCTAACTAGCATGCTAGGCTAACACCTTATTTTCCAACCAAACTTACACAGGTGACTCAACAGACCACGCTGAACAAGTTTCTGGTGTTATCTCACATGCTAACGGGTGAAGCTAATGCTAAGCTAACTAGCATGCTAGGCTAACACCTTATTTTTCAACCAAACTTACACAGGTGACTCAACAGACCACGCTGAACAAGTTTCTGGTGTTATCTCACATGCTAACGGGTGAAGCTAATGCTAAGCTAACTAGCATGCTAGGCTAACACCTTATTTTTCAACCAAACTTACACAGGTGACTCAACAGACCACGCTGAACAAGTTTCTGGTGTTATCTCACATGCTAACGGGTGAAGCTAATGCTAAGCTAACTAGCATGCTAGGCTAACACCTTATTTTCCAACCAAACTTACACAGGTGACTCAACAGACCACGCTGAACAAGTTTCTGGTGTTATCTCACATGCTAACGGGTGATGCTAATGCTAAGCTAACTAGCATGCTAGGCTAACACCTTATTTTCCAACCAAACTTACACAGGTGACTCAACAGACCACGCTGAACAAGTTTCTGGTGTTATCTCACATGCTAACGGGTGATGCTAATGCTAAGCTAACTAGCATGCTAGGCTAACACCTTATTTTCCAACCAAACTTACACAGGTGACTCAACAGACCACGCTGAACAAGTTTCTGGTGTTATCTCACATGCTAACGGGTGAAGCTAATGCTAAGCTAACTAGCATGCTAGGCTAACACCTTATTTTCCAACCAAACTTACACAGGTGACTCAACAGACCACGCTGAACAAGTTTCTGGTGTTATCTCACATGCTAACGGGTGAAGCTAATGCTAAGCTAACTAGCATGCTAGGCTAACACCTTATTTTCCAACCAAACTTACACAGGTGACTCAACAGACCACGCTGAACAAGTTTCTGGTGTTATCTCACATGCTAACGGGTGAAGCTAATGCTAAGCTAACTAGCATGCTAGGCTAACACCTTATTTTCCAACCAAACTTACACAGGTGACTCAACAGACCACGCTGAACAAGTTTCTGGTGTTATCTCATATGCTAACGGGTGAAGCTAATGCTAAGCTAACTAGCATGTTAGGCTAATACAAAATGGCCACCTCAGTTAATTAGCTAGTTTGATTCAAAATGGCCGCCTCACCTAATGAGCTTGTTTGATTCAAAATGGCCGTCTCACCTAATGAGGTTGTTTGATTCAAAATGGCCGCCTCACCTAAAGAGCTTGTTTGATTCAAAATGGCCGCCTCACCTAATGAACTTGTTTGATTCAAAATGGCCGTCTCACCTAATGAGCATGTTTGATTCAAAATGGCCGCCTCACCTAATTAGCTAGTTTGATTCAAAATGGCCGCCTCATCTAATTAGCTAGTTTGATTCAAAATGGCCGCCTCACCTAATGTGCTTGGTTGATCCAAAATGGCCGTCTCACCTAATGAGGTTGTTTGATTCAAAATGGCCGCCTCACCTAATGTGCTTGGTTGATCCAAAATGGCCGTCTCACCTAATGAGCTTGTTTGATTCAAAATGGCCGTCTCACCTAATGAGGTTGTTTGATTCAAAATGGCCGCCTCACCTAAAGAGCTTGTTTGATTCAAAATGGCCGCCTCACCTAATGAACTTGTTTGATTCAAAATGGCCGTCTCACCTAATGAGCATGTTTGATTCAAAATGGCCGCCTCACCTAATTAGCTAGTTTGATTCAAAATGGCCGCCTCATCTAATTAGCTAGTTTGATTCAAAATGGCCGCCTCACCTAATGTGCTTGGTTGATCCAAAATGGCCGTCTCACCTAATTAGCTAGTTTGAGTCAAAATGGCCACCTCACCTAACCAGCCTGTGTATTGAACCTGCCTTGTAAATTACCTTGTATATTGAACCAAGATGGCGCCCTGATTAAAAATGGCCGCCTCACCTAATGTGCTTGGTTGATCCAAAATGGCCGTCTCACCTAATTAGCTAGTTTGAGTCAAAATGGCCGCCTCACCTAACCAGCCTGTGTATTGAACCTGCCTTGTATATTGCCTTGTATATTGAACCAAGATGGCGCCCTGATTCAAAATGGCCGCCTCACCTAATGAGCTTGGTTGATTCAAAATGGCCGCCTCACCTAATTAGCTACTTTGATTCAAAATGGCCGACTCACCTAATTAGCTAGTTTGATTCAAAATGGCCGTCTCACCTAAGTAGCTTGTGTATTGAACCTGCCCTGTATATTGCCTTGTATATTGAACCAAGATGGCGCCCTGATTCAAAATGGCCGCCTCACCTAATGAGCTTGGTTGATTCAAAATGGCCACCTCAACTAATTATCTAATTTCATCCAAAATGGCCGCCTCATCTAATTAGCTTGTGTATTGAACCTACCTTGTATATTGCCTTGTATATTGAACCAAGATGGCGCCCTGATTCAAAATGGCCGCCTCACCTAATGAGCTTGGTTGATTCAAAATGGCCGACTCACCTAATTAGCTAGTTCTATTCAAAATGGCCGACTCACCTAACTAGCTTGTGTATTGAACCTGCCTTGTATATTGCCTTGTATATTGAACCAAAATGGCGCCCTATGTAACTCAGTTTCTCTGAAAAGTTAAGTCCCATTCATTTCCTATGGGAAATTTACGATTTTTGTTAGCAAAATATTTCGCGATGGTAACTCCGATTGCTTAGAAAAGTAATAGCACACATCTCGGAGTCGGGCCGGTCGTTTTGATATAACTTATGTGGGGGTGCACGTTACGGTACGAGCCGCATTAATGTTGACGGAATAATAATAAATAAATAAAAAATAAAGAAACCCTTATTGGTAGGATAACAATAGGTTGCTTCCAAGCATTTACAATGCATTGGCAGCCCCCAACTAGAAAGTTCCGGAGAAACTTTGACGGGGGCTGCCAGGCTGTTGCCAGACATCTTGAATCAAAATGGCTCCAAATGTTAATCAGTTCTAGAGATACATTTGATAAATACTTTCTATGAGTTTCAAACAGTACCAACAGTGAGTATGTTTTCATCAGATTCTAAATCATGTGACTTGACAGCAGCAGTTTGTGTGAGGAGTGTTCTCCCATTCATTTTCAATGGGGAAATATGGCAACTTTGTTAGCAAAATACATCGCCATGGTAACTCCGATTGCTTATAAAAGTAATAGCACACATCTCTGAGTCGGGCCGGTCGTTTTGATATAACTTTTGTGGGGGTTCACTTTGTGGTTCGGTCCGTATTAAAGTTGAAAAAGATAACTTTTTCTGGTGTAGAATAATAAGTGGGCAGTAACCAACTAGTTCCTGGATTTGGAGATTCATTACGTCTTTGTTCGCAAATTACGTTGCCATGGTAAGTCGAAATGCCAATAAAAGTAATAGCACACATCAGGGGGCCGAGCCAGTCGTTTTGATATAACTTTTGTGGGGGTAGACATTGTGGTTCGGGCCGCATTAACGCTCGACGACAATGTAGACACACGTTCGAGCACAATAACAATAGGTGGCTTCCATGCATTTACATGCAATGGCAGCCCCCAATAATAAATAAATAAAGAAACCCTTATTGAGTGTAGAACAATAGGTTGCTGCTTAATGCATTTACAATGCATTTGGCAGCCCCCAATAATAATAATATTGAATTTAATTTATACTGCACTTTTCATTAATAAAAATCTCAAAGTGCTACAACAAATGTTTATGTTTATGTTTATGTTTATTAAATTTGTTCATTTTTTTACAAAAGAAACAATACAAGGCAATCTCATAATGATAGTGTACAAAATGTAAAAAAATGAAAGGTGGCAGAAAGAAGAATAAATCTTATTATATCTGCCCCTTATCTCCAACAATCAGATTAAACAACAGTAGTCAAACCATGTAAACAATAATAATCTTCAACCAACTTTTTCCAACAATCAGGTTAAACAAGTGATAAAATCAAGTAAAATCAATAATAATATCAACTAAGATTAAAGACAGAATCATGTGGAGGCAGAATAGGCCTACTTAAAAAATAAATAAATAAAACAAGTGATAAAATCAAGTAAAATCAATAATAATATCAACCAAGATCAAAGATAAAATCATGTGGAGGCAGAGTGCTATGAGACGTTTAAAACTGACCCATCAGGAAATGCGGCCATTTATTTAATCATCAAAATAACATCATATCATTTACACAGATTTATTGATTTACAATTTCCTATAAATTGACTTCAGCACAGATGGAAATCACGCGTTCGTAATTTTTTGGAACAACAGAATCAAGTAATGAGATGGTAAATTACTTAATTTCTGAAGGCTTTTAGCTTATTTGTTACTGGCAAGAGATAAGGTTTTCTCATCCTAGTGTCTGCGTCAAATCGGACCGAGTAGTGGCAAGTAGTTCCGGTTGAGTTTCAGAATAAAACATTCCTTTAGAAATAATTTTCATTCAAATCTTTGGAGCTTTTAAGCTCAAGGTGGATGTACGGTGACGGGCCGTAAATCCTTGCTGATGGACGAGACCTTTGGCGCATGGCCGAACGTCCATACAGCTTAGGAGAAAGTTTCACATCTCCCTCTCTAGCAAACTTGAGGAAGAAACAGGAAGTCAGATTTTATAAAAGAGGGCTGTGACTTGCCTCTCCCAGGGACTAGGCAGGGAATTAGATGAGGTCAAGGGGGAGGAGAGACAGGTTAGTTTAGGTCAGAAGGAGAAGCTCAAGTGTTAGACTTCAGGCGCCAGCTTCTTGATGTACTGATTAACTTGTCTTAACACTTTTTTAAACAAATACTAACGATCAACTTGACATGACCTTGGCCTAAACAGAGTCTTTCTTTATCACAATCTGAAATGTAGAATCAAAAATTACTTTTGAGTAAAACATTAGCTTGCATGATGAAGTTGAAAGAAATCATTATACTGTTCCACAGTCGACTCAAATAAGTGATTACTTCAACATTAAAATGATATGAAATAAACATCATAAAATAAAGAAAAAGATACACAAATTAAATTGTTTCTTTTTCTTAACTATACAGTTACTTTAATTTTTGAAGTGTCCTCATAATAACTTTGATAAAAGTCTTTTGATTATCAAAATATTTAATAATAATAATTATAATAAAATGAAAGAAGATTATTCTTTGATTATTTGAATCAAGATTAAAATTAAAGAGTCTCTTGGTGAGATAAGTTGTGTCCTGGATTCAAATTAATTGGATAAACCGTGTACATTCTTCCCTTGAGGGTTTTCCAAGAAAAGGTGTCTCACTGACAGTTTCAGAGGCCTGAGGTGTACCCCTACATAAGGATACAAAAAGTAGCAGCTGTTAAAGGTAAAGTAAGGCAGAACATTAAACATTGGCAAGACAATGGCTTTAAATTATGTAATTTGCTATTTCATAGGAAAACCAGTGACAATATATTACAATAAACATGAAAAGGAAAGCACTAGATTATTTTACCACAATTTGAAATTGGAAATGGTGAGTAAGGTTATCAAAACAAGCAGTAAGTCCAGCTAAGATTATCTGGCACATTTGTAAGATCTGCCAATGTATAATAGAAATACCACTCTAAAAACTGCTGGGTTGACAACCCAAAATGTAACCCAGTGCTGGGTCAAATTTGGACCGAGCCAACTCTGGATTGTTTTAACTCAACAGGGTTGGGTTGATGGTTTGACTAAGCAAGCTGGATTAGGGCAACTACCCAATGATTGGGTTAAATTGACCATTGTTTAAAGTTAAAGTTACCCAAAATTGAGTTGAAACCTAACACAAGGGTTATTTTACCACCATATTTTGCTTAAAAAATGATTTTTATTTTTTTTACTTTAAAATCCACCATATACAAACTGGATTAAAAACAATCATATTACCTCAAAAGTACTTTTATTTCCAAATGATATATACTGTGTATGGCAACAGAATTCATATATGAAAGTTTCAAGGCAGACAAGTCAAGAAAGTATACAATTCATTAAAACGGTTCCCTTACTTCAGTTCATTCTTTGATTACAGCTCCAAATATACACATTTATACACAAGAAATAATTTAATGTAAACGGTTTTACAGCAAACACGTAAAAAAATTGCAGCCATTTAACAAGTGACTATATCAGTACTTTAATAAAATGATAACAGGAAAAACTGTAGGTCAGAACATTTAATGATTCTTTATGAGGAACATTCACCCTTCCATTGCAGCTAACTGGACCGTCGTTAATTTTATTAGATTTGATTCATGTCCAGGGATTCCATAGATAACAATGTGAAGAAAATCCCAAACTGGGCACATGACTTTGTTTAGTTTCAAAAACACAAAAAAACTTTAAAAAGCCATCAACAGCAGCACCCACAAGAAATGGATGCTCCATAGCAGTTCCATTTATGATAACAAAAGCTTGGGAACAACATTGCCTGTCCCCAAGCTTGAGTACGTACAGATACTCTGTTGCTGCATCTTCAATGTCCTCCACCATGTGTGTCCCAACCTGATGGAGGGAAAAGACATAAAGCAAGTCATTAGTGATTTAAAACATAAAGATGAACATTCCCCATTAATAATTTTCTACTGATTCTTGTTTGATACAAAACTTCACTATTGAATATGACACACCTAGGTTTACGTACACTCTAAAGAAGCTAAGTCTGGTCCTCTAGACATTCGAAAAGTTAAAAGTTTTATTTGTAACCTAATGTGTTTGTTTTGTGTTTTAGTGTCAGTGAGGAATAAACTGATGTTCTGACCCGTCCAGAACCCAGTCTGACTGGATGATGGGTCCAGCTGACAGCAGGTTCTGGTTCCAGAGGACCTCCTTGTTAGAAAGTCACACAGACCTGAGTTCAGTTTTCTTGTTTCTCCTCAGAGACTCTGAGAGCAGACACGATGCGTTCAGGGACACCTCTGAAGTGTAGGACACTATTGTTTTTATGATGGTTTCACTTCATCAAAGTGAACTCCAGTTCATGTTCAGGTGAGAAGAGATCCTGAAGAAACTGAGTGACATGATTGAATCTGAGGAGATTTCACACCAACTTCACTTTATTAAAGATTGTTCTGATGTTTGAACAATAAAACCTCAGAGCCTCCTCACCTACAGGACTGGACCCAACCAGACCCTGTGGAGCTCCAGCTGTGTCCAGCGGGCCTGTTCTCAGAACCTCCCTCACAGCTGCAGCAGCTGGAAGGAGCTGTAACTGTGAGAAGTTTCAGGCCATGAGGAGAGAGCGTGTTGAAGAGAACAAGCTGGACTGAAGAAACGTGGAGGCTGAAGGAACGACACCTTTGTCTTGGTGTGACTTCAAGAGTCTGTTTCCACGGTTCAGAACCAGGAGACGAGGAGTTTGGACCTTCATGGAGGATCTGATGAAGTGATGAAGGTCCTCTTCATCCTCTTAGGTCCACACAGGAAGTGTGTGTCCATCTTCATGACTTTGGGGCTTCTTGCTGTTGGACTTGGACAGATGACCTCTGCTTCACCCTCCAGTTGCCCTTGGGTGGTGTTGGCTCAGGGCAGCTGGAGGGTTTAGAGCACCAGCTCTTACTTTAGTTCAACTTCTCCTTCTTGTCTCCAGTTTTTGGGAGGAGTAGATGTTGTGGTGGTGGACTAGATTACACTTTGTGTGTTCCTCCTCTAATCAAGGCAGGTTGCAGGTTCAAATCCTATTTGCCCAGAGGGCCTGAAAGCGGGCAGGCTGGATCTGGACAGAGAAGGTGGAAGTGGAGCTCGGACCTCCTGGAACATTCTGGATCAACGACAGGAGAAACCCCTGGTGGAGCTTTGATGAAAGTGGATTTTGATGGAAGGAGTCTGAGGTTGTCGGGCACAGATCAGGACCAGAAACATCTGGATCTGGGACCAGAAACATCTGGATCTGGGACCACATTTAACTCTTTGGACCCTCTGATGTGGCTCTTTTACACATTATTTATTTATTTATCCTCTTTATAATGTTTCCATGTGGTGAATAAGTCATATTTGTACAGACGTGCTGTCTGGAAACTTTCTTTTCTCAGCATCATCCAGCTCCTCTCAGCTGCAGCGCCTCTGTGTGACCACATGGGGGCGCTGTAAGAGGACTGCAGCAGTCTGGTTGGTCCTCATCAGTGATGTTCTCCTGCTGGACATGATGGAGGAAACTACCAAGCAGACAGCAGCTTCTTCTTTTCTTGATTCCAGGACAACAAACAGAATCAGCTCCTCCTGTCTCGACACTGAAACATGTTTTTAAAGAGAAGCTGCAGCTCAACACACACGTGTCCTTTTTATAGATTACAGCTGTTTCACTTCACATGTTGTTGTTTCAGAAGGATGTGAAATAAATAAATATATTTTAGTTTTGTGTCTCTGAAGTGAAGGTCAGAAAAGAAGCAGAGGTCCATGAATCATGGAGGTGATGAAGACGAGGAGTCACCAGAATATAGAAGACTTGAAGAATCCAGTCCTGAATGTGACGTTTTACAAACCAGCTGAAGCTTCTGAAGGTTTTATTAACTAGAAACTGTTCAAACATCAGACTTCCTCTGAAGCTGAACACTTCTAGAGAACATTCATTTGAGGTGAAAGTTTCATCGTCAACATTTTAATTTTTGTTCACACTAGTTTAGTGTTTAGTTTGTCTTACCTACTAAAATACATTACGATATATCTTAAAATAATAAAACAATTTAACTTTACTGATCAAGTGCAGATTTATGTGAAGTTTGATCAATTAAAAATGTAAAGGAAATGTGGACACCTTGTAACAGCTGTTTACACTAACTGTTCAGAGTTATGTGATAAATGTTGACCGACCTCAATCAAAAGAATAATCTGAGTTCTTCAACAATATTCTGTTCCCCTCGCTCCAACAAAGACAAGAATCTGGTCAGTTCAAATCACAATTCAGTAACGTTTATTTTCTGTTCGAATAATGACAATATGAAATTATGGCAAATATGAAATATAATAACAGTGTTATGTCAAAAGGTAAATGTTAAATAGCTTAAGACTTTTAGAAGAGGTGTTATCTAAAATTTAGGACTAAAGTTTTAGCTCTAACGTTAAAATTTAGGTCAACTTTATCTCAGATTCATGAACTTAAATGACATGTAAGAAAACAGTTGTCACTTGTTGTTCTCATCAGAAGGAAGATGTTTGTCCTACCAGGAGACGTCCATCTCTCATTAGCACAATGGATGTGATGAAGTGAGGCAGGAGGTTCACGTTGTCACTGGAAGAGGGATGTTATTCCTTGAGGGACCACGTCTCTTCCAGCAGGCGGTTGTGCCTCATCACTCACGGGGTGTTTGAGGGTTACCAGGACTTTTCTCCATCTCTCAGCTCACTGGATCGGAGTCCTCATGGACTTCTGGGCTGGCTCAGAGCAAACTCTCCACCAGGACATCCCACTTCTGCCAGCTTCGGACAACTTCTCCCCCTGAGACCGCTCTCCAACTCTGACCTTACGTGTCAGAGAACCAATCAAAATGCAGCTACCAACAGAGTGGGCGTGCACCTGAACGACAACCTCAGCTGGAGCATCAACACCACCAGCCTGATGAAGAAAGCTCATCAGAGACTCTACTTCCTCAGGCGGCTGAGATGGAAGTTCAGTCGTCACCTCCTTCTACAGGGTGCAGTGGAGAGCATCCTGTGCTCCAGCATCATGGAGTGGCATGGAGGCTGCACAGCTGCAGAAAGAAAAGCTTTCAGGATGGGAAGAGAAACATCTTTAGCTTCAGAATAGAAGTCCACTTGTTTTGTTTTTTAACCTTCTTTTAGGTCAAAGTCCAGAAGACCTTTCTCTTCAACACTTGAACTTCTGCTTGGGTTTTGTTTCTAGTTTTATTTTTTACTAACATATTTCTGAAAATGAAAAGGATCAAATAGACGACCCACACAGCTGTTAATGAACACACTGAGATGAGAGACCAGTCTTTCCTCGGTCCTCTGGTTCTGGAGTCCAGGTGTGTCTGTGGAGCTGCTCAGCAGCTGCTGTGAAGGAAATGACAGGTTCTAACATCTGGTCTGTTTCAACTTGAATCTAATGAGTTTTGTTCATGTCAACAATTATCAAGAGTTTAATCATGAAGACAATTTAAATTCTTCTCACCAGAGACGTTCACACGACACATTCCAGAACCAGAACCATCTTGTGTCTTCACTTGACACCTGTACAGACCAGAGTCCTCCGTCCTGAGTGAGGACAGGTGGAGTCTGATGCGTCCTTCTCTGAGGACGTCTCCGTCCCTCTGGACTCGTCCTGCAAACTGTTCATCCTGAGCCTCTGACACCTCAACACCTTCATGGAGCAGATACAGGAGTGACTCTCTGAGAGGAGCTAACAAGCTGCAGTAGATGAACAGGTGTCTCCAGGATGTCTCAGGTGTGGTGGTGAAGGTCCACTCCAGGTCATGTTGTGGTTCTGCTCTGCCTGATAGGAGCTCTGGGTCACGTTCACTACAAATGTTGCTGCTGAGGAGACAGAGAGGAGCAGACACACTGACAACTGGAACATGGGAGGCTTGAAACTGCATCTACAACAAGAACTGAATGTTCTGGACTGAACCTGAAGGTCCAAACTGACCACAGAGACACGAGCTGAGGATGAGGAGCAGCACCACCCTGCACACCATCTTCATCTTCTTCATGCAGCTGGAGGACTGATGAGGAGAAAGAAGTGTCAGAGACAAACAGCGCCATCTTGTGGACAACAACAACAACAACTAGAGATTTATTAGGAGCAGCTGGAACATGGAAACTGGATCAGAACATCTGGAAGAAGCTCCCAGTTGTGACCAGTTCAAGTCAGTCAGAAAGAGTTCATTCTGATTTCTGCTCTGTACTCAGGAAAGTTCACACATCACTTCATCTCACATCATGCCTCTACAAACACCTGCAGGTTGGAGCTTCATCCTGTGACGTCACTAAGAGGGTGGAGTCAACTTGTAAAAAGTTTTTTTTTAAACAAAAACTCTGAATAATCAGATATTTTCTGTTAAATTAAGGTAAATTTTAACCCGCTCATTCTCAATCAGTTCATCTGGACAGTTTCTTTTTAGTAGAAACGTTTCACCCTCACTCCAGAGGGCTTCGTCAGTCAGAGTAGTCCAAAGCACACTGAAGTTACCAGCCCCCAGAAACCATCTTGGCTACAGCAAACTGGTTGGTCCACTTAAGTTGTTTACTTGGTGGGATAACTTCAGTGTGCTTTGGACTACTCTGACTGATGAAGCCCTCTGGAGTGAGGGTGAAACGTTTCTACTAAAAAGAAACTGTCCAGATGAACTGATTGAGAATGAGCGGATTTGATACCTGGACTATTGAGAATGAACTTTCTTGTAAATTTTAACCGTTAATGTAAATATACTTGAGACATATTTTTAGAATACATTTTTTTGCACTGTCATAGAAGAAGTTAGAGAAACCAAACACATTTCCTGATGTGTTACAGATGTGAACTAAAAGCTGACACCACTGAATTATGTTGTAAACTTTATATTTCTATTTCTCTAACAGAAAGATCAAAAGCAATTCCTATCACAAAATGACAAAAATTGAATAACAAGCTGACTGAAGACTTTAAGGTCACAACTTTATAATAAATGTTGTTCAGTCTGTTCCACTGAGGAAGATGAAGTTTCCTCCACTGTGGATGAACACATGAAGATGAATGTGTGTTTTCTTCCAAAGAGCTCCAGGTTGAACATTGTAGAGCTGAATCAACAACTTAATGATGACATGTTTCCATGAAGTCTTCTAGAAGCAGCATGAGTTCAACAAGTGTCAGGAAGGACAGAAACTACTTACTGGAGGACATCTGCTGATGGACAACCAGGAGGACCAGGACATCTGCTGATGGACAACCAGGAGGACCAGGACATCTGCTGATGGACAACCAGGAGGACCAGGACATCTGCTGATGGACAACCAGGAGGACCAGGACATCTGCTGATGGACAACCAGGAGGACCAGGACATCTGCTGATGGACAACCAGGAGGACCAGGACATCTGCTGATGGACAACCAGGAGGACCAGGACATCTGCTGATGGACAACCAGGAGGACCAGGACATCTGCTGATGGACAACCAGGAGGACCAGGACATCTTCAGGACCAGGACCGAAGCTGAGTCGATGTGTAGGACTGAGAGGAAGGGAGAAGTTTTAGAATCAGAAATCAGGAAAGCACAGACAAATAAAGAGGTAGTGGTCGCCGTCCTTTTTGACATAGAAAAAGCATATGACATGCTATGGAAAGAGGGTTTACTTATAAAGTTGAATTCAATGGGAATTAGGAGCAGAACATATAATTGCGTGAAATACTTTTTGTTAGGTAGGAAAATTCAAGTAAGGGTTGGAACAGAGTATTCAGAGATACACACAGTAGATAACGGAACACCACAGGGTAGTGTTTGTAGTCCATTATTATTTAATAAATGACATTTTTTCTCAAGTGGAGAATATTGGAAGGTCCATATATGCAGATGATGGGTCTATTTGGATGAAAGGTAGAAATATAGAACATGTTAGAAAGAAAATGCAGTCTGCAATAGATGAGGTGGAGAAATGGTCTAATAAATGGGGATTTAAATTATCAGTCACAAAAACACAGACTACTTAGATTGGAAACAGAGCCTGATGGAGTTATCCAAAAGTGAGCAAGTGGGGGTGTTGACATTATGAATGTTTTTGTGATGCTCTCATTTGTTTAGATTTGTTTTCTATTTTTATTGGCTTATGTTTATTGGCTTATTGTGCATCATGTGACTTTCCTAATTCATTGCACCTGTGAAGCTGTGATTAATAAAAGGTGTGTGCTCCTTCAAACATTCTCTGAAGAGTGAGGTGGAGTAACACGAAGCCAAACCATGTTTCAAGCGTCATGTTTAAAGGAGCTGTATGTAACTTTTCTAACAATATATTTTTAACATATTTCTTCACTCTGTCACTACCTCCTGACATACTGATTTTAGACAAGTAATCTCTGAAAAAAACTATTGTCCCCTTGCTTCTCTAAAAGCATTTCTAACAAGCCACAGTGACCCACCGTTAACCAGCCAATAAAAACAGAGCTTGAATTTGAATCAGCCAATAAAAACAGAGCTTGAATTTGAATTTCAGCAGACCAAGGGGTAACAGAGCCATATATGGCTCTGAGGGGGAGGGACCAGAAACGTGTCTCTGTTCAAAATTTTCCTAAGTTCCAGCGTGTTCCAGAAATTACATACTGAACCTTTAATGCTGTGCCAAAAGTGAACTCTGTTAACACATTATCTAAATTTACACCAGTTAAACGCAACATAAAAAAGCTGCGTAATGTTAGTCTTGCTGTGTTGTTACTCCAGAGTTTAAAAAGGACCTCACCACCTCACTCACATACATTGCACAGGTGGAAAAAAATGTGAATTTCTTGG
Organism: Garcialebias charrua; assembly: GCA_038048925.1. Lineage (NCBI taxonomy): Eukaryota > Metazoa > Chordata > Actinopteri > Cyprinodontiformes > Rivulidae > Garcialebias > Garcialebias charrua. Next base: position 22,696 of record JBBPBX010026814.1, on the reverse strand, counting down.
GTGAAAAATACAACAAAATGTATAAAGTTTTTGATTTAATTAAGTTTTTACATATCACAAACAGCAATAAACAAGTTAATAGGAATCTAAAAAAACTAAGTCTGGTCCTCTGGACATTCAAAAAACAAAACAAAGCAAAAAACAGACTGTAGAAACGTTTTGTCTTTCGTCCGAAAGACTTCCTCAGTCTGAGAAGCTGTATTCAGCTCAGTCTTATAAATAGCTATTTATAAGACTGAGCTGGTAGGGAGTCATTTTCAGTCAATTTCTATTGTAGGATGTAGCCAACAGGATGAGGGCAGGTGAAGCTCACCAGCACAATCAAACCCTGTTCCCGTCATGTCCACATATTTACCAGCAGTCACCACCAGGGGGCGTGGTCACTACACAAACAAAAGGAACCTGGATTACATGGAAAATATGATCTAAACAGTTTCCCAAAAGATTAAAAGAAACATTTCTGCAAAACAAGAAAAACATTATAAATATGGTGCATTTTGATGAAATTCATTAAACAACACAGAACATTGGTAGTTGGCAAACAACAATTTGGTGCATTACCACCACTTACAGTACTGTACTGGTAAGGAGGTGGACTGAAACAATGCAAACAAACAAACAAACAAATAAATAAATAAATAAATTATTACAAATTAATTAATTAATTTAATTAATTTCAGATATTGTATTGTTACGGCTGCAGTGGTTTTTTCCTCTTTTTTCTGTTATGGTTCTGGAGACAGGCAAATGGCAAATGGAGATTTGCCATTTGTTTGCACCAGTCATGCATTTCTTTATAGTGGTTGGACAAAGAATTTGGTAAAATTTGGTATTTGGTATCTGACTAGCTGTTGGAATTTGGTATTTTGTATTCTGGTTAAAATTTGGTATTTGGTATTCTGGTTGGACTTTGGTATTTGGTATCTGACTAGCTGTTGGAATTTGGTTTGTTAAAATGGATATTGTGAGTTCTTTTTTGGCTTCCCCATCTTTAGAACTTTTGGAAAAGCTCACTAAGGAGCAGATTCGTCAGGTAGCTGAACACTTTAAAATAGATTTTGAAGCTGCAAAAGGATTGAGGTTACCCCAGCTAAAGGTTTTTTTAAAAGACAATCTTGTAAAATTGAATGTCTTTACTATTTCTCTTTCAGATGCTGATATAACAGACATGACTTCCGGTGGTGCAGATCCGTTAACTGGTGCCTCTAGGTCGGATGAGGAATCTTTGGATCCAACCGTAACTCAAGATTCTCAATTAATGTTTCAATTTAAAAGATCTGAGGTTGAAATGAAGTTTGAGTTGGAAAAGTTACGGCTGGCACATGAACAGGAAGAAAGGAGGTTGACACGTGAACAGGAAGAGAGGAGGTTAGCACGTGAACTTGAACAGGAAGACAGGAGATTAGCACGTGAACATGAATTTGAAAAAAAAGAGGTTAGCACGTGAATATGAGGAAAAGAAGTTAGCACAAGAACAGGAAGAAAAGAGGTTAGCACGTGAACTTGAGGAAAAGAAGTTAGCACAGGAAGAACAGAGGTTGGCATATGCACATGAGTTGGAGCTTAAGAAATTATCTCTGGAAGCTGAGCATCTGAAGTTGAGGTCTGAGGGCAGGTTAAGTGGTGGAACTCTTAATCTGTCTCAAGTTGGTGATGGGTCTTCTGGACGTAACTTGGTTAACATCTTGAAGCTGTTACCTAAATTTAATGAATACGATCCTGATGTGTTTTTCTCTTTGTTTGAGGACATGGCAGAGGACAATAACTGGAGTGATCCAGATTGCTCCATTCTACTGCAAAGTGTGCTGGTGGGTAAGGCCCAAGAAGCTTATGTTTCATTACCTTCAGCTGAAAGAAAGGTGTACAAATCTGTTAAAGAAGCTGTTCTGAAAGCTTATGAACGGGTTCCTGAATATTATAGGCAACAATTTAGGAACTACAGGAAGACTGAACAACAGACAAATACAGATCTTGTCAGAGAGTTAAACACACAGTTCTATCGTTGGTTATCAGCAGAGGGTGTGGATGTTTTGAAATCCCTTTGTGAGTTGATGGTGTTGGAACAGTTTAAGAACATTATTCCACATCGGGTTGCCACATATGTTAATGAACATAATGTAAAAACAGCTGCTAGAGCTGCTGTTTTAGCGGATGAATATGTTTTAACGCATAAAGCTGTGGGGGATTATAACTTGGAGGATCATAGCCCTAAGGAATCCCACCATGACTGGTTCCCTAGTAAAACTAGATGGGATCCTACTTTGAATTATAAAGCAGACTCAACCTGCAACTATTGTCATGAGACGGGACACTGGAAAAATGAATGTCCTCGGAATTTAAGGTCTAGACTAAATAAGAATAAACAAGATAATCAGAAACCCGTGGCTTTAGCCAGTGTTGTGCAGTCACAGTCAGTGGAGTCTACAACTCCAGCTGAAGTTGGAGGTGTTAAACCAACGGTTTTAGCTTCACCTGTTGACTTTATGTCTGTTCCAGAACTAGACAGCACGGACCCCCAGATCCTTGAGAAGGATGTTAGTCAAAACTATGCTCCTTTCATCACCCAGGGGTTTGTTTCTCTGTGTGGCAGTATAAAAAAAGTGGCTGTGAAGATTCTGCGTGACACTGGAGCATCTGAGTCTTTCATATTGGAATCTGTTTTGCCATTTTCTCCAGTTTCTGATACCGGTTGTAGTGTCTTGATTAGAGGTATTGGGTTGAAAACTTTCTCTGTGCCTCTCCATAAGATCTACTTGCAGTCTGAACTGGTTCAAGGAGAAGTAAATGTAGGCATTTGTCCTTCTTTGCCTGTGGAAGGTGTGTCTTTCATCCTAGGAAACAACCTGGCAGGTGGGCGCGTGTGGCGAGATGTTGCACCTCCTCCGGTAGACCGAGCTTCTCCATCTGTTTCAGACGAAGGTGCTCGAGACCTTCCTGAGGCATTTCCAGCTTGTGCAGTAACTCGTGCCATCACTCGTTCTTTGGCTGAAAAGAAGGTTGAGTCTGGTAAATCTGTGGCTGAAAAGAAGGTTGAGTCCGGTAAGCCTGGTTCTATTTGTAAGAAGACTGCCTGTTTGCCAACTCTTCATGTCCCCTTGTCACTCAGTGAGTCGATTGCAGCCCAACAGGAGGACACTACCTTAGCTGCTCTGTTTGAACAAGTCCAGGCAGCTGAACAGGACACAAAGGTGTCAAATGGGTATTTCCTACAAGGACTGTTGGTACGTAACTGGTTGCCTTATAGTGACAGAGATGTTGTTGGTCCAGACGGTCCAATTAAGTTCATACCGGCTGCTGATAAAATTGTACAGAAAAGCACAGGGTTCAGTCCAGATGAGCTAGTGTTTGGACCTCAGGTGCGCAGTCCCCTTGCTAGTTCTAACTTCTTGAATTCTGATCCACCATCAAACTTGTTCGACTACATTATTGGCGTTAGTCGCAGACTTGACTTGGCTGGCCAATCGTCTTCTGAGTATCTTAAAAAAGCTCAGAAAAAATTGAAACGATGGTTTGACCAGAAAGATGAAAATGGAGTGTTTCACCCAGGAGAAAAGGTGCTTGCCTTGCTTCCTACTCGGGGTTCATTTCCTGTTGCGGTGTATTCAGATCATAACCCTTGACCTTTTTGCACTCTTTGCAGAGTCCAAGTTGGCGTTTGGTGTGATGGGCCTTAGTCCTGCAACCTGGAAATTCGGCACATTAAAGGCACTGAGAATGTGCCGACGGATGCGTTGTCTCGTGCCATTGATGGACAAGATTATCAAAAGAGTGGTTGCAGAGCTCCTGGTTGGACCCTCTGTTTAAAGGGGGGAGGTGTTACGGCTGCAGTGGTTTTTTCCTCTTTTTTCTGTTATGGTTCTGGAGACAGGCCTTCTGCAGGTGTTTTGTGTTGCCCTGATTGGTGCACTCCTATTATTTAAGCTGCCATGCATGCAGCAGCAAAGAGGCTTTTCCCCCTTCCTCCTCCTCAGAACACCATTTTGGTTTGGTTTGTACCTTATGGTTGGTGTTGGTGAGTTTTGTCTACAGTAATCATTTTGGGTTTCTCATTTTAGGCATTCATTTATCTAGCAGGTATTCATTTTTATTAGTTTATTTGCTCTAAAATAATTTAATAAATACTTTTTTTAGTTAATCAGAAATCCTTGTGTGGTCTCCTTTAATGTTACCCCACCAAATGAGCCTGGTGGACGTAACAGTATTAAAACCTGAGCACCATTATCTTTTGAATTCTGCAATAATTCATCTGTATCAAATCTTTCTTTGATTTTAGTGAGACTGTTCATCAGTTGACTTCTTTCATGTCTGTATTTCTGTCAGTTCAATAACTCATGTTCTATGGTCTCATCTTCTCCACAGTAGTCACATTTATGATGCTTCCCTGTTATGAATAATGTTCTGTTCAATCCTGTGTGTCCAAATCTGAGACGTGATGTGATGTTTCCTCCTCCTGTTTCTTTCACATCTCCTCATTTCTCCTGTTTGTTGTTGAATTCTATAAAACCATAGACATTTTCTTTCTTCTTCCTATTGTTTTTCATCTTGTACTCATTTTTTCCTTTTCAATGCTTTTTATTTCTGCTCGACTGTTTTTTTTTATCCATTTCATTTAACACTAGAAGTCCCAGAGAAGGGTCATTTAACATTTCTACCTTTGGAACCCAGAGACGGGTCGAGTGACCTGAAGGATTTTAGCTAACATCCTATAATGAGCTGTTGACAGGCGCTTTTGTTTTGTAAATAAGGCCATTACTGGCGCACCACAGGAGGGGGCACGCTTAACACTAATTTGACTAAGGCTACGCTTTTTTGCGCAAGTGAACTTGGCTTCTAAATCCCCCGGTCCCTTTCAGTGGGCTATATATGTTGGTCCGTCACTTGACCTCAGGTCATGTGACCTATGTCGGTCCGTCAGTTTACCTCAGGTCATGTGACCTGTGTCGGTCCGTCAGTTGACTTCATGTCGTGTGACCTGTGTCGTTTTGTCAGTTGACCTCAGGTCATAAGACCTGTGTTGGTCCGTCACTTGACCTCAGGTCCTGTGACCTGTGTCGGTCCGTCAGTTGACCTCAGGTCATGTGACCTATGTCGGTCCATCAGTTGACCTCTGGTCATGTGACCTGTGTCGGTCCGTCAGTTGACTTCATGTCGTGTGACCTGTGTCGTTTTGTCAGTTGACCTCAGGTCATGTGACCTGTGTTGGTTCGTCACTTGACCTCAGGTCATGTGACCTGTGTCGGTCCGTCAGTTGACCTCAGGTCATGTGACCTGTGTCAGTCCGTCAGTTGACCTCATGTCGTGTGACCTGTGTCGGTCCGTCAGTTGACCTCAGGTCATGTGACCTGTGTCGGTCCGTCAGTTGACTTCATGTCATGTGACCTGTGTCGTTGTGTCAGTTGACCTCAGGTCATGTGACCTGTGTTGGTACGTCAGTTGACCTCATGCCGTGTGACCTGTGTCGGTCCATCAGTTGACTTCATGTCATGTGACCTGTGTCGTTGTGTCAGTTGACCTCAGGTCATGTGACCTGTGTTGGTACGTCAGTTGACCTCATGCCGTGTGACCTGTGTCGGTCCGTCAGTTGACCTCAGGTCATGTGACCTATGTCGGTCCGTCAGTTGACCTCGTCAGTGTCAGTGACCTCATGTCGTGTGACCTGTGTCGGTCCGTCAGTTGACCTCAGGTCATGTGACCTGTGTCGGTCCATCAGTTGACTTCATGTCATGTGACCTGTGTCGTTGTGTCAGTTGACCTCAGGTCATGTGACCTGTGTTGGTACGTCAGTTGACCTCATGCCGTGTGACCTGTGTCGGTCCGTCAGTTGACCTCAGGTCATGTGACCTATGTCAGTCCATCAGTTGACCTCAGGTCATGTGACCTGTGTCGGTCCGTCAGTTGACTTCATGTCGTGTGACCTGTGTCATTTTGTCAGTTGACCTCAGGTCATGTGACCTGTGTTGGTCCGTCACTTGACCTCAGGTCATGTGACCTGTGTCGGTCCCTCAGTTGACCTCATGTCATGTGACCTGTGTTGGTCCGTCAGTTGACTTCATGTTGTGTGACCTGTGTTGGTCCGTCACTTGACCTCAGGTCATGTGACCTGTGTTGGTCCGTCACTTGACCTCAGGTCATGTGACCTGTGTTGGTCCGTCAGTTCACCTCAGGTCATGTGACCTGTGTCAGTCCGTCACTTGACCTCAGGTCATGTGACCTGTGTCGGTCAGTCAGTTGACCTCAGGTCATGTGACCTGTGTCGGTCCGTCAGTTGACCTCAGGTCATGTGACCTGTGTCGGTACGTCAGTTGACCTCATGCCGTGTGACCTGTGTCGGTCCGTCAGTTGACCTCATGTCGAGTGACCAGTGTCACTCCATCATTTGACTTCATTTCGTGTGACCTGTGTCGGTCCGTCAGTTGACCTCAGGTCATGTGACCTGTGTCAGTCCGTCAGTTGACCTCAGGTCATGTGACCAGTGTCTGTCAGTCAGTTGACCTCAGGTCATGTGACCTGTGTCGGTCCGTCAGTTGACCTCAGGTCATGTGACCTGTGTCGGTCCGTCAGTTGACCTCAGGTCATGTGACCTGTGTCGGTCCATCAGTTGACTTCATGTCGTGTGACCTGTGTCATTTTGTCAGTTGACCTCAGGTCATGTGACCTGTGTTGGTCCGTCACTTGACCTCAGGTCATGTGACCTGTGTCGGTCCGTCAGTTGACCTCATGTCATGTGACCTATGTCGGTCCGTCAGTTGACTTCATGTCATGTGACCTGTGTCGGTCCGTCAGGTGACGGACAACAATAGGTCAAGCATGTTTTAGAACACAGCAATGGGCCACCTGCATGTGCCGGCACGCACCGTATATACATGTGCCAAGGACAAGGAGAGAGACAGTACTTGTAAGCAAAATAATTTATTTGACAGAACATCAAAGTTACAGGATAGTCAGCACAGCAGAATAAGACAATTTTATGCATAAAATTGTTCTGGAGCAGACAAAGCTTTCCGTTCAGTGGATGTCCCAAAATGTTCAACTGTGAGATAACTTCAGGGTCTGTTATGTGTGAATTCAGGTCAGGGCCTCTCTTCTGACTAAGGGGGGAAGTGCAAGCAGAGTCTTACTTACCTGGTGGAAACATTGGAATGCAGTCTGTGCAGTTTGGTGTGGTGGGGGTGTCTGAGTTGTGTGCACGCATATTTATAACAAAAGGTAGTTAATGGCCCACTAATAGTTGGTTTGGACTAAGGGTCTTTTGACCCTCTTTCAGGACTTCTTGGGGGAGGTCGAAAATCCTGGGACTTCTAGTGTTAATGAATCCATATTATTGATTAATGTATTCTTTAACTGTATTGGAATGTAAGTATTTATTCCTATTAATTTCAGATCTACTATTGGGTCTGTGAGTATCCATGGTTGTATGACTGGTTCTGGTGGGCTCACATTAATATTATTGATGTGAATTTCTGTAGTATTCTGATTTATGGTCCAACCAAAGCTTTTGAAATGGTTCTTGTCTTTTCCCAGTATGGTTTGAACACTTCTTGTGTCGGATGCTTCTGTTCAGGACCTTTTAGATTTGTCCAGTGGTTTAGAGCCAACTGGTCCATTCTGGTGTTCAGTGCTGGTTCTCCCATTTCTACTCATCTTCATCCTGTATGTGTTGTTTAATGTCTGATTTGAATGATGGTTCATTTTTCTAAAGTTGTATCTGAAGCTGAGTTATAAACAATACTTCTGTAGTCTAGTACTGGTTTATTTTGTACTTTATTGTAAAGACAAAGCAGAACAACAATACAATATAATGACAGTCTCCAGGGGGTTACAAATGTAATATATCATACCCTGGTCAGTTTACTGACTGTACAATATTCCAGATGAAAGATTGAGTAGATTTTATCTGACGCAAACTTATCATCAATATTAAACGAGTTCTCTCTTTTTCAGGATTTAAACATGATAAATTGTGACTAGACAAGATGTAACTTGACAGGAACCGTTATTTATGTTGGTCCACCAGGAGATGAACCATTTAATAAAATAATTATTAAATTACATCAAACATTCATATAATGGATTGGTTCTGATTTCATTTGCATATAAAACTTAACTGTAGACATTCAAAATTTAGATACAACAGACAAGTAAAAGATGACATTTACATATTCCTGCAGGCACTTTTAACTTAGTTGTTACTGGCAAAAATTATATAGTTTTAAAGGGAAGTTTTAACATGAGAAGGAAGAAAAGGTGGAAAAGAGAAGGGGTAATATCTTGATGTGTGTAACCAGAAAAAGGCACACTCGGCTAAACTTCCGTACCGTGATGAACACGACTTTTACCTTTGTGAAGATTTTATCTCGACTCTGGTAACTAGTCCAGCCTTACGTGCACGTCCTGCTACGACTTACAGGCGACCAGTGTCCACCTCCCAACGGTTAAGAAAATGAAGTTTGCCTATACTTCACAGAGTAATGGCTCAGTTCTGATTTGGCTTTTCAAGATAAGAGATTCTTCGAAAGAATTTCAATAAAATGGAGCTTAGAGCTCAAAAGCGAACTCATAGCCAGCAGTGCTATGAAGCCCCAACTGATGACGTGTCATTGGCGTTTAGACAGACATCAATCAGTTCTTAGATGAAAACTCACATTCTAGTTCCATCCGCAGACTAAAGGAAAACAGGAAGTCAAAGCTCTTTTCAGGCTGACTTGACCCAGAAAACGTAGCTCTTCCTGATTGGGCCTGTGAAGCCAGGAGAGACATATGATGACATCAGAGCGTGTCAAGAGATTAGTTCATGTCAGAAATCTAAAGAGTTAGTTTTTTAAGACGCCAGTATTTATGATAAAAACTGATAAAAACTGTCTTCACTTCATTAACAACACTGTTGATCTGTTGGTTTGATTAAGACAACGTCATTACAGCATCACATATGGAACTTATTAATGATAATAGCAAAAACAGATATTCATCTTGATTATTTAAGTAGGACAAAAACAAAAGTCTCTGGGTATGGTGATGTCCTGAATTCAAGCTAACTGAATGAGATAAATTTCACTTTATCTTCATTTGCAAGTTTTGAGAGGAGAAATCCTTCATGAATAACGTCTTGAAATAACATTTGCTATTCAGCATGAATTAAACAGTTTGAATTAAACAGTCTTTGACTATCAAACATTGGATTCAATAATGCTTATACAAGTAACAAGTTATTCATTTGATGACATTTCAATTAACAAAAATTAAAGGAAGTCTCTTTTGAAATAATGTGTTTTGATTCAAATAAATGTAATAAAATAGTGTCCACTTGTCTCCTTGACAGCCTCAGGAGAAGTGTACCACTCAGAGTTCCAGAGTAGTGCTGGGCAATATGGAAAAAATCATATATCACGATATGGACTTTTTTATATCACGATAACGATATATATCACGATATATACAACACGATGTGTGTGTACAGGAAAAATTTGGACCAAAGGTTTTTTTTTTATCAAAAAGAAAATAACACAAACAGTATAACAAGGCATACAATACACATAAACAATAACAGTTGAAAAGACAATTAAACTAAGCAGAGAATTATTAATAAAGTTCTAAACGGCAGCATAAAAAATAACAATTTGAGAAACATAGCACAAAATTAAATTGCGTGTGCAAGAGGAGTTTCAAGTTTAATGATAAGCTAATAATATATTTGTATAAGGACTGTGCTTTTGGGAGTTTGCAGCGTTTAAGTACATCCTTAAATATATTTACTTCACTTAAAAAAATACAAAATAAGGGAGAAGTTTTCAAGTAGAAAAGGAGTACTTTGGTCCAAATTTTTCCTGCAGGTGGCGGTAAAACAACGGCTGCTAATAAAACCCACGAAGAAGAAGTCCGCTCTGGAAGCTGGAGTAAGCAAGGCAAGAAACAGAAAAGAGAAAACGTTGCATTTGATTCCGGTTCTGTTGTGTCTCTGGTCTGTTTTGTATTGGTTAACTGGACCCGAGTTCGGACTCGGTTGGACTCTGGGTTTGTGTCCTCTGGCTCTGGACCCATTTTGTCTCCGAGTTTCAGCGGAGCAAAATAATGGAAGCTAACAAGGTGAGCTTCCCCCTCTTTTTGGTAAAAGTTCTTCTTCTTGGGCTGCCTGTGTAGCTGTTTCTCCTTGTTGTGACACCGGCTTCATGCCCCTGCGTCTCCACTGCTCTCAAGTTTAACAACGTAAAGCATGTGTCGCAAAACCGCGCGTGAGTCAAACACAAAGCAGCGCCGTCCTGTCGCTAAACCACATTATGAAGCTTCTTTGCGACAGTTATTTTTTTATTCGTATTTATCACGATAGAGACGATAGAAGGAAAGTAGCACGATAGACACGTTTCTATCGTCCCCACGATATATATCGTCATATCGCCCAGCCCGATTTCAGAGAGATGTGAAAAGGTGTAAATCCAGGTCAGAGATGAGGGTCTGTATTACTACCCTCATCTCTGCACACATTTTGCTGGCCCCTGCAGCAACTTCAACATTTTTTCTCTTCCCTCATTTCTTCACCTGGGTTGGGGCCCCCAGCTCCAGCTCCTCTACAGCCGTCCCTGCTTCTCCCTCTAAACCAGCTCCTGGCCTCTCACTTTACTTTACGGCACCTTTTATTTCTCCATCCAACTCAACCTCCGCTTTCTCTTCCTTATCACCAGCGGCAGCTGGAGGGGGACCGGCCGCGCACCCCCCCTGCAGCGGCAGCGGAAGTGGACCAGCCGCAGCGGACGGAGCCGGCCCACACATTTTAATCACGTGCCCGGCTCCGCTGCACAGCTGCAGAGGGCTTCTCTCCTCCCTCTGCTCCTCTCCAGACACACACAGCTCTCTCAAGCACGTACAGGTAGTCCCCGACTTACGAGCGCTCTTACTTACGAGGTCCCGGACTTACGAGTATGCATCTCATTAAAAAAAAAATATATATATATTTTTTTAAATAAATGAATACATGTACAGTACTGTACAGTCACCAAGCACTTAGCCTATCCTAACACAGTTTTTAAAGATGAAGGAATGAGTTGAATTGTCTCCCTTTCACATTAAGGGAGCTAGCTCCCTTTATGGGAATGGAGCCTGCAAGGAGGAGGGAGACAATTCAAATGACTCCTTAACTGTGTTAGGATAGGCTATGTGCTTGGTGACTGTATAGTACTGTACATTTATCTATTTAAAAATAAAAAAACAATAAAAAAATAAAAATACTGTATATACTGTATATTTTTAATAAATAGATAAATGTACAGTACTGTACAGTCACCAAGCACTTAGCCTATCCTAACAGTTTTTAAAGATGAAGGAGTCAGTTGAATTATGCTGGTGAAGATTCTCAGTCGTCCAGGACATGATAAAATCAAAAAGGCGTTCAATACAAGATCAACTGGACTTTATTTGTTGCAGAAAACGTTTTGACTCCTATCCAGGAGGCTTTTTCAATTCCAGGTGTCAGTTGAATTGTCTCCCTCCTCCATGCAGGCTCCATTCCCATAAAGGGAGCTTGCTCCCTTAATGTGAAAGGGTGACAATTTAACTAATTCCTTCATCTTTAAAAACTGTGTTAGGATAGGCTAAGTGCTTGGTGACTGTCCAGTACTGTACATGTATTCATTTATAAAAATTCAAAAAAAGTAAAAAAAAAACTTCTTTTTTTTTTGTGATCCTACTTACGAATTTTTGACATACGAGCGCCCCCTAGGTACGGAACTCGCTCGTAAGTCGGGGACTACCTGTAACAGGCTGAGTTCTATGGCGATTCAATCAGAGTTCTGACTGAACTCCAGCACGTTGCAGAATGAGTTCAGACACTGCCCGTTCACAAAAAAAAAAAAAAAAAATCCTTCGGGGGCGGGGCCCCTGAAGCGCCGGGGCCCTGGGCTGCAGCCCCGTAAGCCCGTGCGAAAATCCGGGCTTGGTTGTTAGATTTGAATGATTGTAAGAGGGGGCAGATAAAGATTTTTTTCTTCTTACTGCTACCCTTCATTTTATTTATGTGTTGTATGAACTTACTTTGTTATATAGTTTTGTGTTGTATTTTAAAAATGAATACATTTGAGTAAAAAAAAAAAATCAAACGTTTGGTAATAAAGGTACAAAGAATAAAATATTACTGAAAGGAATGTGTTATTTTATATGAGATTTAAAAAGACAAAACAAAGGTTATTATTCAGTTAAACTGCTTTTCTCTGATGTGGATCCCCATGTGTGTGTTTAAATGTGACTTCCGTCCAAACCTTTGTCCACAAAGATCACAAGCAAATGCTTTATGTCCTGTGTGAACTATCATGTGTGTGTTTAAATCTGACTTCTGTCCAAACCTTTGTCCACAAAGATCACAAACAAATGCTTTCTGTCCTGTGTGAACTATCATGTGTGTGTTTAAATGTGACTTCTGTCCAAACCTTTGTCCACAAAGATCACAAACAAATGCTTTCTGTCCTGTGTGAACTATCATGTGTGTGTTTAAATCTGACTTCTGTCCAAACCTTTGTCCACAAAGATCACAAACAAATGCTTTCTGTCCTGTGTGAACTATCATGTGTTTGTTTAAATTTGACTTCTGTCCAAACCTTTGTCCACAAAGATCACAAACAAATGCTTTCTGTCCTGTGTGAACTATCATGTGTGTGTTTAAATGTGACTTCTGTCCAAACCTTTGTCCACAAAGATCACAAACAAATGCTTTCTGTCCTGTGTGAACTATCATGTGTGTGTTTAAATGTGACTTCTGTCCAAACCTTTGTCCACAAAGATCACAAGCAAATGCTTTCTGTCCTGTGTGAACTATCATGTGTTGTTTAAATTTGACTTCTGTCCAAACCTTTGTCCACAAAGATCACAAACAAATGCTTTCTGTCCTGTGTGAACTATCATGTGTGTGTTTAAATGTGACTTCTGTCCAAACCTTTGTCCACAAAGATCACAAGCAAATGCTTTCTGTCCTGTGTGAACTATCATGTGTGTGTTTAAATGTGACTTCTGTCCAAACCTTTGTCCACAAAGATCACAAGCAAATGCTTTCTGTCCTGTGTGAACTATCATGTGTGTGTTTAAATTTGACTTCTGTCCAAACCTTTGTCCACAAAGATCACAAACAAATGCTTTCTGTCCTGTGTGAACTATCATGTGTGTGTTTAAATTTGACTTCTGTCCAAACCTTTGTCCACAAAGATCACAAACAAATGCTTTCTGTCCTGTGTGAACTATCATGTGTTTGTTTAAAGTTGACTTCTGTCCAAACCTTTGTCCACAAAGATCACAAACAAATGCTTTCTGTCCTGTGTGAACTATCATGTGTGTGTTTAAATTTGACTTCTGTCCAAACCTTTGTCCACAAAGATCACAAACAAATGCTTTCTGTCCTGTGTGAACTATCATGTGTTTGTTTAAATTTGACTTCTGTCCAAACCTTTGTCCACAAAGATCACAAGCAAATGCTTTCTGTCCTGTGTGAACTATCATGTGTGTGTTTAAATTTGACTTCTGTCCAAACCTTTGTCCACAAAGATCACAAGCAAATGCTTTCTGTCCTGTGTGAACTATCATGTGTTTGTTTAAATCTGACTTCCGTCCAAACCTTTGTCCACAAAGATCACAAACAAATGCTTTCTGTCCTGTGTGAACTATCATGTGTTTGTTTAGATCACCCTTTCTGTTACATCTTTTTCCACAGTCTTTACAACTAAACGGTTTCTGTCCTGTGTGAACTATCATGTGTGTGTTTAAATCTGACTTATATCCAAACCTGTGTCCACAAAGATCACAAACAAATGCTTTCTGTCCTGTGTGAACTATCATGTGTCTGTTTAGATTACCCTTTCTGTTAAATCTTTTTCCACAGCCTTTACAACTAAATGAGGTCTGTCTTGACTGTCTTTTCTCGACTGAGCCTCCAGTTTTCTTCACTTCAACACATTCCTTGACAACCAAACAACTTGAAGACATCACTGACTGACTTGTCTTGTGAAATTGTTTCCCATGCTCAGTGAAGCTGCAAGATTTGTTGACAGTGTTTACGCCTGACTCAGGAGCTCTGCTCTTCTTCCAGTCTTTGTCACCGTCTTCAGGTTCTGACCCAGAGTCTGATAAGTCTTTTAGCTGAGAGTCAGAGTCATTCACATCATCACCTTCATCATCCTCACTGACTTCAGTCTCTGAAGAGCTGCAATCATCTCCATAAGTATTTAGATCTGGGTTCCTGGTAGTCTCTGCTCCTCCACAGTCCTCTCCACCAGTTGATGCTTTCATCTGGTCAGCTGAACTGCTGGTTGGAAGATCTTCCTCTTTTACTTGGTGCTGATGAAGCTGTAAAAATAGATGTTTCTCTTCATCTTCCTCACTCTTCAAAGGAACAGCAGTGAATGCAAACCCGGGGTCATCAGTCTCTGTTTTCACACAAAACTGCTCTCCCTCTTGACTGGTCCACAGTTCCTCATCTTCCTCCTTTATGTTGAGGGTCTCTGGATCCTGTTGATCCACCCCAAGCATCTGTACTTCAGGAGCTTCTTTAATCAGAACCATCTGCTGAACATCTGCAGGGAACACAGAAAACGTGAACATCAGGCACAAATATAACTTTAAATTCACACATACAGCAATGCTTTGTTTGAAAGTTTGTGAAACCTTTAAAACTTTATAAATTTCTGCATAAAAATGACCTAAAACATCATCATATTTTCATACAAGTCCTAAAAGTAGATAAAGAGAACCCAGTTAAACAAATGAGACAAAATTATACTTGGTCATTTATCGAGGAAAATGATCCAATATTACATGATTTTTCCTGAGATTTGTCAAGCTGTTTTATCAGTAATGCACAAAAATAAATTTAATATTGACAAGAGCATGTAGTGTTCACATGAACTAAGTTTGAATTTATATCCATCCATAGCCATTGTGAGACAAACTGCCTCAATTGTACTCGTCAATGTTTGAAAGTAAACTAACAACTTGTAATTGTTACCAATAAAAACAACTGATTTTGCTTATTTATAACAAATTATAGTGTAAACGTTTGGTGGTGAATGATTCATATTTAGAAATTTGTTTTATAATACAGTAATAAATATGGTTACAATGGTCACATAAAAATAAAATAAAAAACTTTACAGAATTGAGCAATGCTTTAAAAGGCCCATCTCAAATATATGTATTGTGTCCTCCGTAACGATCAATGAGCCACACTGTTTTAGCATCTGTTTTAACTGACTCTCAAAAACAAAAAACAGTCTCCGTTTATCATGGGGGTCATTTGAGGCTTCTTATTCTTGACTACCGGTAATTTGATAAAACTCTAAAGACGGTGTGTATTCTATATCTGATGTTTCCAGGGGCATATTCTCCTCAGATCTTGAATCTGAAAGAAACAAATCCGGTGATTGACAGCCTTCCTCATCTTGATTTTCCAGTGTCTGCATAACGTGGTCCATTTTTTATTAGATAAAATACATCTAACATACACGGGGCGGCCGTGGCGTAGTGGTAATGGCAGTCGTCCCCCGATCGGAAGGTTGGCGGTTCGAATCCCGGTTTCCCACACCATGTGTCGTTGTGTCCTTGGGCAAGACACTTAACCCCGAGTTGCTCCCGGTAGGACTGGAAAGCACCTTGCATGGTAGTCTGCCGCTACCGGTGTATGAATGTGTGTAGCATTCAATGTGTGTAGCGCTTTGAGATTTTCACTAATGAAAAGCGCGTTATAAATTGAATTCATTATTATTATTATTATTATTATTATTCTGTTCTGGCCACTGTACTGCTGAATCTGATGTGCTGACGATGGTTTGTGTTTCAGCATTTGTAGATGAAGACAACTGTAATAAATATTGCATTATTAATATACATACAACATTGCTAACTTAAAATTGTTAAGTAAAAATATAAATATTAATAAATTAAACACGAAGCTGAAGCTGGCTTTTGATTGAAGCTTCTGATTCAGGAAATGGCTAAAGGGTGATTCCATCTAATTTTTCACTACCGTGAGCATCTTTAATCTGTTCTAGTTTAAATATGACAGAACTTAGACACTTCAAACCTGGATTGGATTATTCTACACTAATAGCAGAATAATTAAAACATAGTGTGTGGTTTGTCAAACCTTTATCCGATTTGTGAAAATTCAATAAAAAGGTGATTTCAACACTTTTGAATGATTTCAGAAGAATTAAAAATCAAAATAGGTAAGTATGTGTTTGTGTGTAGGTTAGGGGTTGCCGCAATGAAACAAGTTTCAAATTAAAAACTAAAAATTCAAATTGGTAAACATTATTGAACAGCTTTTTTTATTTTAATTTGAGACTTGAACATCTCTATTTCTGAGATCAGTTGCATGAGAACCTCCTCTCACTGCAATAAAAGGCATATTGAATCATTTGAAATGTTTTCTTCTTTTTTTTAATACATGATCATTTTGGTCACTTAAACTACAACAGTGAAAAATTACCCTATTTTCCGGACTATAGGTCGCACCTTTTTGCCTAATTTGCATGCCCTGCGACCTATAGAGAGGTGAGACCTATTTATGGCTTTTCCCCATGTTTTTAGACCCATTTTTGGCTCAGATATGACCGTTTTTCATTTTGGCCAAAAATTCAAATTTTGGCCGCTAGGGGCGCAGGCACCAGAACCGTAGTGGCTGGCTTCAGAAAGGCTGGCATCCTCCCACCGTCAGCTGGAGCTGCTGAGGACTCAGACAGCGGTGAAGAGAAGGAGATGGAGGGACAGGGACCTTTGACGACGGGAAACCTTCCTCGTTCTCTGGCTGAACTTTTTGCAAGCAACACAGAGGATGAGGAATTCGAAGGTTTTGAATAAACAATTTGTTTGAATAAAAAACGTAAAATAAATATCTGTTTCTGTCATCTTTATGGGCGGCCGTGGTGTAGTGGTAATGGCAGTCGTCTCCCGATCGGAAAGTTGGCGGTTCGACTCCCGGGACCCGCACCATGTGTCGTTGTGTCCTTGGGCAAGACACTTAACCCTGAGTTGCTCCCGGTAGGACTGGAAAGCACCTTGCATGGTAGTCTGCCGCCACCGGTTTATGAATGTGTGTAGCATTCAATATATGTGTAGCACTTTGAGATTTTCAGTAATGAAAAGTGCGTTATAAATTGAATTAATTATTATTATTATGTGGCTGGATAGCTCAACTGATAAAGCGTCAGCCGTCAGTCCCAAAGGTCGTGAGATAGAGTCCCGCATGGTACAACATTTTGCAGCACGGTGGCACAACTGGTAGAGCTGCTGCCTCTCAGCGAGAAGGTTGCCGGTTCAAATCCCGGTCCGGGGCCTTTCTGGGTGGAGTTTGCATGTTCTCCCCGTGCATGCGTGGGTTTCCTCCGGGTACTCCGGTTTCCTCCCACAGACCAAAAAACATGCTTGTTAGGCTGATTGGTGACTCTAAATTGACCCTAGGTGTGAGTGTAGAGAGTGGATGGTTGTTTGGTGTGAGTGAGACAGGTCCCTCTTGTAAATGAGTCCCCGTGACTCAACGAGGCTAGCCTGTATAAATAAAGGTTGAATGAATGAATGAATGAATTATTATTAGTAATTTTAAAGCCGCTTTATTTATGTTGTTGTAACGTCAAAGTGCATTTATTAACAAAAGTTAAACTGAGACACACTCAATAATAATAATGTCATATATAAATGACAAATGACAAATACAATAATGTCAGCTAACAAATATATATTTTTAGGTGTTTATCTTGCTAAAATTAAAATAGATGCAGGTCTGTTGGCTTGCTCACAGCTGGTCTGCTCTATGGGTGCGCACACTGGTTTTGTTTACGTGGTAGCGAAACTATTTAAATTCAGCGGATTTGACATTATAATGATTTTATTAACAAACGTTAAACTGAGACACACTCTTGCAACAATGTCAGCTAACAAATATATTTGTTTAGGTGTTTCTGTTGTTAAATTTTAACAAAATGCAGGGTTTCTGCTCGCTGCGTGCACATGTATCATCAGACGTGGCGAAACAAATTTTTAAATCCAGCTCATTTCACAATTACGTTCATTTATTAAGGAAAAGTTCAGCTCAGACACATATTTGCTATAATTTTTAGCAAACAAATAATTGTTTTTAAGTGTTAATCTTCTTAAAGCCTTGCTGTGCGCTCCTATGGCAGACATTTGCAGCAGAGCTAAACACTCGGACCACATTTCCGGGTTGTCTCAGCGGTGACGCGTCACGTCAGCGGTGGGTGATGTGTTATGTCGGCGGTGACGTAGATGCGACTTATATAAAGGTGCGACCTGTTTATGGATTTTTCCAATTTATTGACAATTATTGGACAAAGCAACTTACCGGTATATAAAGGTGCGACCTATAGTCCAGAAAATACTGTAGTGGGAATCGCCCTTTAGCCATTTCCAAAATCACAAGCAAACTTAAGCTTTGTAAATGAAACGTTGGTTATGTATTGTAACCCCAGATTCTATGAATGTAGGCGTAGTCCTTTAAGCCACACCTTAATGGGTTATTCCCTGTGCTTTGCGCCAACACTGAAGACTTATAGTCCACGCCCACCTGCTGTGGTCCACGCCTTGGTCTACTATTTAAGCGGCAATTGACCGAGAAACTGCTCCCAAAAAGGCAAACATTTTCAGCCAAATGAGAGCCAGTGAGGCCCCGAGGCTTAAAGGGCTACGCCTACATTCATAGAATCTGGGGTTACAATCCACCTTATTCCTAGCCCCCATGATGCCTTGCGCGAATTATGTGTACGACTTCTGCCGAAAGTCAAAACCGGCACTTTTTTTACACGCTAGCATTGCGCTAACCGGTTTTCGTCAGAGGTTTTAGGTCATAAAATATGTGGGAACACAAACGATCACAACTCAAATGTGGAGATATTGTTTTACCGCTACCTACAGCTGTTGAGGGGTGGGAGGACGACTTGAAGAAGTGGCCGAAAATAACGTACACTAGCATGTTTAGCTACTAGCATACTTAGCAACTTTGTTGACAGTTGCTTCAGATGGCGAAGCGATGAGCAATCTGAAAAGCTCTGAAGCTTATCAGTATCTTCACATTAATAAGGTTGGTCCTGTTATGCTAAGAGAGCTGGGACACATTCTTATTTACCTTAAGGCAAACAGAGTCCGGTCTAAGCATTAAAAATCCACATCTCCAGGTCCAGCTGACAATGATGTGTCTTGGACTTTTGAGCTGCAAGATGTTTATCTGGACACCAACTGAGCACCTGGAGCTTGACATTTCTTTTGACAAAGACTTTACTGATTCACAAATGAAGCACCTTGAGAACTTTTAATAAAATACAGTAAATGAAAACAAATAATGAAATAGACAGGAAACGATCTTTAAAAACTTGATAATGAAAAACGTGACATTTAGATAGAAACAGTAGTTTATTGCAAAGAAAATTAATCTCTGCCCAAAATACTTGGATCTCTAAAAATTACAATAAACGAAAACAAATAATGAAATAGACAGGAAACGATCTTTAAAAACCTGATAATGAAAAAAAGTGACATTTAGATAGAAACAGTAGTTTAATCCAAAATTAACTGATACACAAAAAACTAACCATGTAAGGTTAACAGTCCATAACAAATGAATCATTTTAGCAAATACTTTTCTAATGTAATATACAGTAGTTAAGATTGCATCCTTTAATGAGTCACTAAAGTAACCCGGTTCACTTTATGGATCTGGGTCAGTCTAATGAGTCACTACAATAACCTGGTTCACTTTATGGATCTGGGTCAGTCTAATGAGTCACTAAAATAACCCGGTTCACTTTATGGATCTGGGTCAGTCTAATGAGTCACTAAAGTAACCTGGTTCACTTTATGGATCTGGGTCAGTCTAATGAGTCACTAAAGTAACCCGGTTCACTTTATGGATCTGGGTCAGTCTAATGAGTCACTAAATAACCTGGTTCACTTTATGGATCTGGGTCAGTCTAATGAGTCACTAAATAACCCGGTTCACTTTATGGATCTGGGTCAGTCTAATGAGTCACTAAATAACCCGGTTCACTTTATGGATCTGGGTCAGTCTAATGAGTCACTAAAGTAACCTGGTTCACTTTATGGATCTGGGTCAGTCTAATGAGTCACTAAATAACCTGGTTCACTTTATGGATCTGGGTCAGTCTAATGAGTCACTAAATAACCCGGTTCACTTTATGGATCTGGGTCAGTCTAATGAGTCACTAAAATAACCCGGTTCACTTTATGGATCTGGGTCAGTCTAATGAGTCACAAAAATAACTTGGTTCACTTTATGGATCTGGGTCAGTCTAATGAGTGAACAGATTAAGAAGTATTAATGTTTTTCTGACTAAATGTTTATCAATTTTTAAGAGTTAATGCTTAATGCAACACTAAACATTTTAGTTTAGTGTCAAGGATGTTTCATTAAAGCCTTGAAGAGGGGGGGTTTGTGTGGCTTTGCTTCGAAGGTCCAGAGTTTTCTTTGAAAGATAAGGGCCCAATCCTTCTAAAAAAACTGGTCTTTGATGGAATGAATGCATATCACCCATCTCACTTCAAGCCTTGCAGTTCTTCTGAAAGGGAGTTAGGCAAATAAATATTCCATGTATCTCACAGCCAAGTTTGTAAAGATATTGATGAGCACAGCTCAGCAATTAGGGGCAAACTGACCTTGTAGCTGATAGATGAAACAGAAAGCTTTTGGCAGTGCCTGGTACTGTCTTGAAAAACAAAGTTTGATTGAAACATGTTTGATGGGAGTGAGTGAAGTCGTGTACTCCACAAAGGTATAAATTAAGAAGCGCTCGGATAAACAATTCGAGAGTCTGCTGCGAGTCCTGATCAAGACGTCGAGCTGCATGATGTATATTCCAAGCCAAACTGTGACGACTCTCCCAGTTTTGTGTCAAGGTGAGGAATAATGAGTTACATCAATGCCTTGTGTGTATACGGTTAGTACTGTAGCGAGATTTATAGGGGTGTAACGGTACGCTAAAATCACATTTCGGTTCGGTTCAACTACAAGGAGAGCTCGGTTCGGTTTATTTTCGGTACAATATTTTTTTTTTTTTTTTACAAAATAAAGACTTACAAAATGTTTATTTTGAAAATATGCCAAAAATATGTTTGTATTGTATTGTAGTAATAAATAAAAGTGACCCATTTGGATGATATTTTAAATAAACAGCACTCTACAATAAATAAACTATATGAACAATAATAAAAATCTTAATAAATGCAATAACAGTCAGAACCAGAACAATAAGCAGCAACAGACTGTTTACAATCTAACTAATCAAGTTTTTGTTCAGTAGCAGCAGTGTGGCTGTATTTGTCCTCATTACTGTACTCACAACTTCTTCTTGGTGGGACAGGTGGGACTGTGGGAACAGTTCAGAGTTCAGTTCAGTCATCACTTAGCTGCAGGTGGATTTACCTCTGTCACAGACTGGAAATAAAAAACAAAAGAGATTTAAAAAAAAACAAGTTAATAAGATTATGATTTAAAAAAAAGATTTAGATAATAAAACAATACCTCTTGAACAATTGAATCTCTCACTCTTCATCATCATGGCAGGCAGGGCTTTAATCTGGTCCAGGGCTTGTTGTTGACAACATCAGTTAGTTTTTTCATAAAGAGCTGAACTTTTTGAAGTGTTGACGTGATGAATGTCTCATAGTGACGCTCAGTAACTTTAAAGCCTGCGCATATAACAACGTTCAGACAGATTCAGAGATTTAAAAACTCATACAGCTTGTGTTATTGCTCTGGACCGCTCTGATTACCTGATGAAGTAGTAGTTTTAATACAGCTGCTGTTCACGTTCGGATGAAGTAGTTTTAATACAGCTCTTCGTTCACGTTCGGATGACATAGTTTCCAACGCGTTCACGTGACGTGTTGCTGATGCGTCACGCACTCAGCTGCTGCGAGTCTTCATGAAACAAAGTCCACACAAGCTGCGCGTGCGCTCGTCTTTTAACAAAAAAGTTATAACGTTCAAAAACAGGAGACCGCACAAGATGCTAACAGCTAAATGCTGCGCGTGCCACGCGAAAATAGCTCCGTGCTGAAACACGCCTAGGAAATTTTGTTCCGTGGTGCATATATTCCCCTGTTAAGAACGTTTAATGAGTGAAAAAATTACCGAAACGGTATGCAGGTGGACCGAACCGAACGTGGTGTACCGAAACGGTTCGGTACACCCATTACAACCGTTACATGCCTAGAGATTTAAATAGACACGTTTATCTTAGCAGGAAAACTGTTTGACTTGTATATCTGAAGAGATGTACAACTGTTTGTGTGTTTGAACATGTATGTTTTTTACTTTTTTCTGTCACAAGACTTCTTTAATAAATATCCATTATTTTTAATTAAGTCTGTTTGTTTTCTTCCAAACCAGTGAGTGTACCCACCTTTCACAGATCTAAAAAGATGATAAAACATTAACCATTTGGGGTTGATCTGAAATTTCATAGAACATTAATGGCGACGAGCGAGGATGGGATGTCTTGTCTTTATTTGTAAAGCACATTCCAAGGTGCTTAAAAAGATAAGATGAAAGGATGCACACTGGCTGTTTGGAAAATAAAGAGGAAAAGTGTGAACCTGTGTTCTTGTAAGCGGGTGTTATTCCCGTGGTTTGTGAAGCAGGGGGGTGATTCCCTTGTTGTTTTGGAAGCGGATGAGAGATTCCCGCTTTTGAGAGCTGATAAGT
>JBBPBX010026813.1:26512-37793 GCA_038048925.1 Garcialebias charrua | reverse complement strand
AAAAATAATTATAGTTACGATGAAAACGATCATTAAATACGCAATACAAAAACCGGTCGATTTCTTTATCCCCCTACTAAAAATGGACTATTCCATCTTGACATCTTCCGGGTCAGAGGTGAACTCGGAGGCTAATTCTGTGGCTAGCTGATTGTGCTGGGTTTCTTGGATAAATCCGCAGAGAACCCCGCTGTTTCAAGCCAAATTAACGCGGCCGGAGGATTTTATTGTGTGTTTTGTGTCGACCACTCGACGGTGAGTCGTTAGTTTTATGTATTTTAGTTACTTTTCATTAAATCTGTTGACTGCCTATAGAATGTTGACATCTTCCGGGTCAGAGGTGAACTGGACGCTAACTCTGTGTCTAGCTGGTTGGTTGTGCTGGGTTACTAATGGATAAATCCGCAGAGAACCCCGCTGTTTCAAGCCAAATTAACGTGGCCGGAGGATTTTATTGTGTGTTTTGTGTCGACCACTCGACGGTGAGTCGTTAGTTTTATGTATTTGGGTTACTTTTATGTATAAATGCGGTGGCGACACACCCGTGTATTTGAGATTTAAAAGTGGTTTTAGGGATTAAAAGATCATTCTCTTTTTTGTTAATTTTGTGGCCGAATAGAATATATGTACGTAAAGTATTAAATAAATCCTTTGATTTTTGTAATTTCATCCTTTTAGGATCATTTTAGTTACTTTTCAGTTGGCAGTGTAGTGCAAATATTGCATAACGCTGCCGGCTACCAATTGTCGAATATAAATAGCGGATTAGATTAGCTTCCCCTAATTTTCATAAGACATTTGTGCTTTTGAAATTGTGGACCTAAAAAAATTAATAAGCGTTTTAGAAATTGTGGAACTAATTTTTTGATTAGCGTTGCCCACCACTGCGTATCACGTTATTACTACATACGTATCACGTTATTACAACATACGTATCACGTTTTTTATTTTTTATTATTTTTTATTAGTGATAAACAAAAGTAATAATGACAATGACAAAACTCACAATAACATGTCAAAAACACCGTCAATATCTCATACAAGAATCACATCTCCTAAAGACTATAATACATTCAGATTGCAAAGGTTCAAGAAAAATCTCAATAATACTTAAAATAAGTCCTTCACAGAATAAAAAAAGAAAAAAAAAAGGAATTAAAAGATGAAAAATAGAAAAAATAACAATAAATAAAAAAAAAAACATACAAATCAGGGGGCTAGAAACTAAAAAACTTCCATTAACTCATATAATTTTACTGCATTTTCATTCTGCATCTTTTTTAGACAACTTTTGAAAAAAGAAATATCATTTTTTAGAGCACTGATAGAAAGGGAGCATTTTGCGTATCGACATTTATGGATATAGTATTTTGTTACAATAATCAGAACATTTACAATAAATTCTAAGTTCTTATCTTTAATGAATAAACCAAATTGAATATTTTCTAAGGAAACAAAATCCAAGTTTATTCCCTTAGCAGACAGAAAGTTGTGAAGTTGTTTCCACAAGTTCAATACTTCTTCACATTCATAAAACAAATGTTTAGTTGTTTCCAATTGAGTCTTACAAAAACCACAATTTTCTACATTAAAATTAAATCTCTCTTTTAAGAATTGGTTTGAAGGATATATGTTATTTATAAATTTAAAATGTAGTTCTTTAAGTTTAGGAGGAATCGGAAATCTCAAATAATTTGTTCTTATTTTGACTCTTGTAGAATTGTTAAAAGTTTGTAATAGAGCTGTGCTTTTTGTTCTTCCTGGGTACATGTTATTTATTGAATATTGGTTTAAAAACCTGTTGTTGCATTTACTTTCCCTAATATCCACATACTCAATTTGAATCTTATGGAGTCTTGGAATATAGGGATGAGATAAATTGTTTTTAATTGACTGAAAAAGGACATCAGGGATGCTACGTAATACTTTCTTATAAAATGTTAATGAACAAACAATTCCATATTTCCTGTTAAATTCCTCCAAACTTAAAATTTCACCATTTCCATCTAGTAATTGAGTGATTGACCATATTTGTTTATTCCACCAATCTTTTATGAATATAGATTTTCTACTCCATAGAATTGCTCTGTTGTTCCATAGTGGGACATTATGAGGGCTGAAATTGTGTTTGAACATCAACTTCCACTGTAACAAAACCTGTTTATGGAAAGTAGAGAGCTGTAGGGGGAGTTTAGATAATTCAAAATCACATTTCAATAACAACGTATCATGCGTATCACGTAATTACTACATACGTATCACGTAATTACTACATACGTATCACGTAATTATGTGATACTTATGTAGTAATTACGTGATACGTATCACGTTATTACTACATACGTATCACGTTTTTACTACATAATATTACGTAATTACGTGATACGTATCACGTTATTACTATAGGTATCACGTTACTACATACGTATCACATTTTTACCACATATCACGTAATTACGTGATACGTATCACGTTATTACTACATACGTATCACGTTATTACTATAGGTATCACGTTACTACATACGTATCACATTTTTACCACATATCACGTAATTACGTGATACGTATCACGTTACTACATACGTATCACGTTATTACTACATACGTATCACGTTTTTACCACATATCACGTAATTAGGTGATACGTATCACATTATTACTACATTCGTATCACGTAATTACTACATGCGTATCACGTAATTACTACATACGTATCACGTAATTACTACATACGTATCACGTAATTACTACATACGTATCACGTTATTACTACATATCACATAATTATGTGATACGTATCACATAATTACTACAAAAGCTCCAAAAAAAATTTTCAATGGGTGGCAGGCAGCACTATACCCTTCCGTACTAATCAACTTATTTCTTTGAACCCGATATCTCCTGCAATGTAAAACAATGTGTTCTATTGTTTCCTCTTCTCCACACTCACATTTCCCTGTCGGATGTTTCATAATGTGCTGTTCAGCCCAGTGTGCCCTATCCTTAGTCGTGAAATTATCGTTTCTTCTCTCATGTTTCTTACTGTTCTTCTCCTTTCTCCAATTTTCCTTTGGATTTTATAAAACCACCGGCCATTCATTTCTTCCTCCCATAATTTTTGCCACCTTTCTTTCATTTTTTGTTTTATTATACCCTTTATTTCTTTTATACTAAACTTAACATTAATATCTGCCACATCTCGACTAGTGCTCTCCTTAGCCATCCTGTCTGCCTTTTCATTCCCCACAACCCCGTGATGTGCTGGAAGTTACGGTAGTAACTTCCAGCACATCAGCCTGGAACCCATATAAAATTGACTGTAATCCCCATCATGTTGATCCTGTATAGTGTTTGTTGTATTTCAATTAATGTATCTGGTCTGCTATCTGACTGGTTGTGTTGCAAACTGTACAATGATGAACTAGAATCTGAGCAAATGATTGACTTTAACGGTCTTACCTCTTCTACCCACTGAACTGCTAAAAGTAAAGTGAGCATTTCTCCTGTATAAACTGAAACTCCATCACTAACCCTTTCATGAAACTGTGGTACAATGAATGCTATCCCTATTCTTTTAGCTGTATTTTTTGATGCGTCCGTGTACGGTATATACATAATTATAATCTGATAAGTCTCAATCTGGTCATCTGGACAGTTTCTTTTAGTCGAAACGTTTCACCCTCAGCCCAGAGGGCTTCCTCAGTCAGAGTTCCAGCACACTGATCTTCCCCCACCAAGCTTAATTATAATTATAATATTGGGCAATATATTCCTGTACTGAATATTTATTAATAATAAAAAAAAAAATCTTGTTTTTCTTTTCTAATAACGAAAAATTCACTATTGCATCAGGAAGTACCCAAGGTGGTATTATGGGTAATGGAACCTTCTGACATTATATTATCTAAATGGATTTCATCAACTTTGGCTTTTATTATCCACCCAAAGCTTTTTCTTTTTCCTTTTCCAAACCTGACTGAAGCACCTCTAATGTTGGATGATCATTTCTTTGTCCTTGGAGATTTGACCAGTAGTTCAAAGATAGTTGTTCCCGTCTAAATTTAAGAGGCATTTCTCCCATTTCAACCTGTAATGCTGCTGCTGATGTTTTAAAAGCACCTGTACATATTTGTAGTGCCTGATATTGGATATTAACTTATTGAGGTTGGTGTCAGCTGCTGAATTGTAACAGACACACCCATAATTCAAGACTGACCTAATTAATCCAGTATAAATTGCTGTCAATGAATTCCTATCAGCTCCCCACTCAGTTCCAGCTAAACACCTCATTATATTTAACACTTTCCTACATTTATCTATTATTTTCTTAATGTGTGCGCCCCATGTCAGTCTTCATCAAACCACAACCCAAGATATTTGAATTCTTTAACTCTTTCCAACTCCTGCCCATATAATTTTATCTTGATTTGCTCAACTCTTTTCCTTGTAAAAAACATTATTTTAGTTTTATCTACAGAAAATTTAACTACCGGTACCCGTTTATATGACCATTGTTCTAATAAATGCTAAATTTCTTCCTCTTTTCCACATTGCCCCATCATCAGCTTCCGAGTTAATTGGCAATGGGTTCGTTCCATGTTTGTGCGTCGGCATTTGATTCAGCTTGAAGTGATCACATGCGGCAAATATCCCCCCTGTTCAGCCCGCCGGCGATTACATGATGCAGACCCCATTTTTAATAAATAATTAAAAAGGCAAAATAACACATTATCATTGCGTTTTTGCTGAAATGTTTGTAAACAATCTGAGTTTGAGGTATTTAAAAGAATATTGGCGTTAGTACTACTACTACTACTACTACTACTACTACTACTACTACTACTACTACTACTACTACTTAGAAAAATACAGTATTTTTATGCTGCTAAACTGTACGTTCATATTATTAATAGTAAAAGAGGCTTTGTTTGTATATAATGTATCTTACAGTCCAACTGCATCCCAATGGATTTTACTTTTAGAACTCTGTCCCAGGATGTTCTTTATTTTTTAACTGAATAACAGTTTCTAATGCCAAACCTTTATTTTGTAGAGGGAGGCCAAAGAAGAGATGTATGGATGCAGTTAGAGAGGACATGGAGGTAGTTGGAGTGAGAACAGAGGATGCAGAGGACAGAGTGAGG
The DNA here is from genome assembly GCA_038048925.1 of Garcialebias charrua. Lineage (NCBI taxonomy): Eukaryota > Metazoa > Chordata > Actinopteri > Cyprinodontiformes > Rivulidae > Garcialebias > Garcialebias charrua. The sequence continues at coordinate 32,647 of JBBPBX010026813.1, read as the reverse complement.
TGGAGGAGATGACTCGCTGTGGCGACCCCTGAAGAGGAAAAGCCGAAAGAAGAAGTTATTACATTTGTTACCCCTTATGTACTGAGATATCTTTTATATTTATATATTTAAATATTTGGGAGATCACTGACCACTAAAAGGTTAAAAAGCTATTTTTAATTAAAAATAAAAATTTGCATACAAAGCAAAAAAATTCCCTGAATACATTTATTACATCCTGAATCACACTGAACTAAATATTCACTTTTAATCTAAACTTGTTCAGTTTAGCATAATTGTGTGATTTACAGAAAATCCTTTTCGCTTAAGAAAACCTAAAGCATCTCAAGTCCCAACTAAGTCTGAAAACATAATTATTCTCTTGCACATATCTTTTTGTTTGCACCTAAGCTTTTTTTTTATCTTGAGGGGTCAGTCTTAAAAAAATAATCTATAAACTTGTAAAGTCTATTTAAATATTAAAAACCTTATTAGCTTGAATATTGGGGGGTGTAGCCAGGGAAATGGCAGATGGCATTAATTGTCGTTCTATATAAAAACTTCCAAATGAAATATTTTAATTTCAAATTAATTTAAGCTATTGAGCATTAGAATGCAAGAAAAGGCTGGTACACCTTTTTTATTTGTTTATAACAAATAACTCCTCCATTTGGGAAAAGGCAGTGTTTGACGTTTCCATAAAAAGAGATTCTTTATTAAAACTCCATGATTTCCTGGACAGATTGTTGTGCATAAAAAGGAGAGCACATGTTGACACGAGCAGTCTTAATAAATAAGACACCATCACATCACTTTTTGTGTGTCGCTTTCACTCGCTGGAAGGAGCGAGCACTGTGTCCAGGGCGCTCTGAGCTTCTTTGATCTGTTGCTGCAGTCTCTGCTTCATGGCTTCGTTCTGGGCCTTTTTCAGCATGTCCCGCATGTCTCTGATGGCGGCCCGGTAGCCCGGCGCGTTGTGAAACACTCGGATTGCCTTGTCGCCGCTGCACGCCAAAAAGCGGCCGTTGATGTCAAATCTAAGCTCGGTGATTTCTTCGCTGTGGACGCCAAGCAGCTCCTCCTCCAGCTTCCCGCTGGTGGTGTCGTAGAGCGCCACGTTGCAGCCGTCGCTGATGGCCACGACGCGACCGTCGGGGGACAAAGCCGCCCGGCTGCGTTCTGAAGAGGAGCAGGGCACGGTCTTCAGGAGGTAAGGGTCCTGCTGCTTTTTGTACTCCACGTTTGTGTTCCACAGCTTCCACGTCCCGTCTTTAGAGACAGTCACCATTCTGATCAGTGGAAAACAAAAAAAAACAGTTACACTTGAAGGGGACCACATATTCAAAATTCACTTTTTAATGTTTTTTTTTTAACTCAACTTTGGGTATTTACTTCATAAAAAAACAGTCCTAAGGCCAAAAAAATGCACCCAGTGGTTTATTTACTCTAAGTAGATTTATTTATCTTTGATAGAAACACTTCGTTTTGCACTTCACAAACCGCAGCCACAACCCACCTCAACCCTGAGTCCAGCCCTCAACTAGCAACCCCTGGTGCGGCTCCACCCACTTCAGTATAAAAGAGTTGACGGTTGTTTTTCCTGATTTCATGTCAGCACAATGGCTAAAAATGTCACAGAGTCTAGCCAGCTAACTCTCTGACCCTCCTGGCCCAGATAATGGAGCGCGCACTAAGCAGATTTAAAATTGATAGTTTTCAGATGGGAGGCTTGAATGAACAGCGATGCAGCATGTTGCTGTGTGTGTGTTGGTTTATGTGTCATTAGCAGGACAGACTACGTACCGCTAAACCTCATTGACAAACCCGTGTGTGTGTATGTGTGTGTGTGTGTGTGTGCCGGGCCCGGCGCGCGGCTGAGCGAGGGACACAGATAACAAGACAGCCCCGCTGTGAGTGTGTGTGTGTGTCCGCGAGTGACATCCGCTCCGCTACCTCCAGCTCGCGCGCACAGGGAGAGGGAGGGAGACGTCAGGGAGGGAGTTGGACATTTATTACAGAGGAAAAATTAAAAATGACACGACAACTTGTACACGTCTGATCTGTCCCACAATAAATACGATCGCAGTCCAGTTCAGCTCAGCGTGAGTTCAGACATCCTCGTCTGCCTTTGGAGGGCGGAGTTAATGTAAGCAGATCTTTGAAGGGCGTGCCACGAGATCTCATTATCATAAACCGGTCGTTCAAAACGAAAGTTAAAAATGGCAGAATTAAAAAGGGTATAATTGATTATCTAAGAATTATTTTGTGTATTAAATTGAATGAACACTTTCTGGATACCCCAAAGACATACCATAAAAATTTTAAAAACCTATCTGTGGTCTCCTTTAAAATGTTTTCTTTATTTTTCTCCAATTTATTCGTGAAAGAAAAAAAAAAACTTCTGGTTTAGAACGGCTTTATGTGATGGAGTCTTATCTACATCTTTAGGTTTCAACTAAATACACTGATTAAAAAAACAAAAACGATTACCGTATTTTCCACCGTACACGTCGCACCACCTTATAAGTTTTATCAGTCCAAATATGTCTAATAAAGTGGGAAAAAACATAAATACGTTGCTTCGTCATACAAGTCACATCTATTATGCATCAACGCTGACAAACCAGAAATGTGGGTCGGTGTTGTGCCAAAAATCGATTGGCTGCCAAATGGCGGTCGCGGGAGCATGCATGGGAGGACTTTAACAAGAATTTAACAAGATTAACACTAAAAACAATTATTTGTTTACCGGTACTCAAAATTATAGCAAAGGTGCGTCTCGGTTGAACTTTTACTTCATAAATGCACTTTGATGGTCAAATAAGCTGCATTTCACCGAGGCGGTGCAGCGAAATGAAGCTGATTTGATGGTTATGGCAAGCCGATTGTGTCATTAATAGCCACTTTTACCTATTACAGTACAGTACAAGACAAAACGGCATGTCATACAACTTGAGTGCCATCTAGCAGCTGAAAATGGTAGTGTTCAATATTTTCCCTGTCAGAATGAAAACGGTCAGATCTCAGCCAAATTTTTTTTTATAAATATGGGAATAAATAAATAAATAAGTCGCAGTGCATGCATATTATGCAAAAACCTGCTACTTATAGGCCGGAATATACGGTATATGTCAGAGTGTTTTTCTGCTAGGGTAAACTTTGCACTGTCATAGTATTTTGTGTTTACTTTCCTCCACACTTAACCGTTAAACAGTTAGACTCAACAAAACATTGACGAGTGTCTGCCGGCTGGAAATCTCTCTTCAACTTGGTTCTCTACATTAGATTTAGTTCAAATTCAATCCTAGACTCCTCTGAGTGATCATTTCTGAGGAATCTTTCTAACAGTAACTTTTAGTAAAACAACAGATATTTGACAACCAAGTGGATTTCTGAACCACAAACACAGTCACGCAAACTTTTTCCGTTTTAATTTTCAGTGTCACAAAGAAAAAAAAAAAAAAAGCTGCAAAGTCTCAAGAGTCGTAAATCTCTTCTTACAAAAAACCAACACGAGCGTCTGGAAACAGCAACGTCGTTTAAAGTTCAAAGCTTTTTGTGCTCCCTCCCACAGAGGCTCTGCGCTGCAAACAGAAAAGAGTTTTCTTACTTGTGAGAGTCGTTGGAAAAAGCGAATGCGTGAACTCCGGCAGAGTGGCCCTTCAGGTCAAACGCTCGAGCGACTTCTCTGAATTCTCCTCCTTTTCCGAAACAAACCTCCCAAACTTTCACATCTGGAGTGAAACCACAGGACGCCACAAACCTGAGCACAGACAGCCAACACACTTATGGTAAGCCTCAGTAAAACCCTGGAAATGTGATATGAAAAAATAAAAATTTAAATTAAGTTACGCAGACTGTGATGTAAAGTATCTAAACTCTGCAGTCTAAGGGGTTTGAGGTTTCAGAAATAACGTCGATGAATTAAAACCCAACGATGTGGTTGGGTTCAGAAATATTGCTGTATTTTACTGTGGCAACATTCAACCATCAAAAACTGAAGAAAAAAAGATTTTTCAGATTAGTTACAAATGATTTTAGTTGTATTTTAGTTCTAACAGGTAATCCAAACTAATACTATATTTGCACCACATTTTTAATCAAAGAATATTTAAACTTAATGAATCTGTCACTAAATGACATTTGATCACATCTTATTAAAACAGCATCTCCCTCACAGGTGAGGTGTGAATATGTGCAAAAGCTCCAAATATGTGTCTCCAGCTACAAGTACCTGGGTGTACACATGAATGATAACCTCAGCTGGAGCAACAACACCACCAGCCTGATCAAGAAAGGTCATCAGAGACTCTACTTCCTCAGACGGCTGAGACGAGCTGGTCTGAGAAGCTCAGTCCTCACCTCCTTCTACAGGTGTGCAGTGGAGAGCATCCTGTGCTCCAGCATCAACGTGTGGCATGGAGGCTGCACAGTTGAAGAGAGGAAAGCTCTGCAGAGAGTGGTGAAGGCTGCACAGAAGTCTGTTGGAGTCAGTCTCCCCACCATCACAGACATCTACACCTCCAGATGCAGGAAGAGAGCCACCTGCATCATGAAAGACCCCACTCACCCAGCACACACACTTTTTGCCCCGCTCCCCTCAGGAAGGAGGTTAAGGAGCATTAAGTGTAGAACCACTAGACTGAGGAACAGCTTCTACCCTGAAGCTGTTAGACTCATGAATATCTAACCAGAATAATCACTGTGAAATATCACATCATGTTGCTGCTGATCTGTTTCATGTTGCTGCTGATCTGTTGCCTGTTGCTGCTGATCCGTTGCCTGTTGCTGCTGATCCGTTTCATGTTGCTGCTGATCCGTTGCCTGTTGCTGCTGATCCGTTGCCTGTTGCTGCTGATCCGTTGCCTGTTGCTGCTGATCCGTTGCCTGTTGCTGCTGATCCGTTGCCTGTTGCTGCTGATCCGTTGCCTGTTGCTGCTGATCCGTTGCCTGTTGCTGCTGATCCGTTGCCTGTTGCTGCTGATCCGTTGCCTGTTGCTGCTGATCCGTTGCCTGTTGCTGCTGATCCGTTGCCTGTTGCTGCTGATCCGTTGCCTGTTGCTGCTGATCCGTTGCCTGTTGCTGCTGATCCGTTGCCTGTTGCTGCTGATCCGTTGCCTGTTGCTGCTGATCCGTTGCCTGTTGCTGCTGATCCGTTGCCTGTTGCTGCTGATCCGTTGCCTGTTGCTGCTGATCCGTTGCCTGTTGCTGCTGATCCGTTGCCTGTTGCTGCTGATCCGTTGCCTGTTGCTGCTGATCCGTTTCATGTTGCTGCTGATCCGTTTCATGTTGCTGCTGATCCGTTTCATGTTGCTGCTGATCCGTTTCATGTTGCTGCTGATCCGTTTCATGTTGCTGCTGATCCGTTTCATGTTGCTGCTGATCCGTTTCATGTTGCTGCTGATCTGTTTCATGTTGCTGCTGATCTGTTTCATGTTGCTGCTGATCTGTTTCATGTTGCTGCTGATCTGTTTCATGTTGCTGCTGATCTGTTTCATGTTGCTGCTGATCTGTTTCATGTTGCTGCTGATCTGTTTCATGTTGCTGCTGATCTGTTTCATGTTGCTGCTGATCTGTTTCATGTTGCTGCTGATCTGTTGCATGTTGCTGCTGATCTGTTGCATGTTGCTGCTGATCTGTTGCATGTTGCTGCTGATCTGTTGCATGTTGCTGCTGATCTGTTGCATGTTGCTGCTGATCTGTTGCATGTTGCTGCTGATCTGTTGCATGTTGCTGCTGATCTGTTGCATGTTGCTGCTGATCTGTTGCATGTTGCTGCTGATCTGTTGCATGTTGCTGCTGATCTGTTGCATGTTGCTGCTGATCTGTTTCATGTTGCTGCTGATCTGTTTCATGTTGCTGCTGATCTGTTTCATGTTGCTGCTGATCTGTTTCATGTTGCTGCTGATCTGTTTCATGTTGCTGCTGATCTGTTTCATGTTGCTGCTGATCTGTTTCATGTTGCTGCTGATCTGTTTCATGTTGCTGCTGATCTGTTTCATGTTGCTGCTGATCTGTTTCATGTTGCTGCTGATCTGTTTCATGTTGCTGCTGATCTGTTTCATGTTGCTGCTGATCTGTTTCATGTTGCTGCTGATCTGTTTCATGTTGCTGCTGATCTGTTTCATGTTGCTGCTGATCTGTTTCATGTTGCTG